>JASKGO010002952.1:0-53048 GCA_030556065.1 Holobus sp. GC000080 | reverse complement strand
GTAGAGCAATAGCTCCCTAAATCGAACAAAAAGCGCTCGCCCGCTCTGGTGCAATTTTATAAATCGAACGCGTGAACCTGCCCCAGAGTTGACCCGGTGCAACAAATCGAAAACGCTAACAGTTAAAAATTGTAATGGTAATTCAAAAATTATGTTTTCTCCAATTTGATCTGAAAGTAGGATTTAAATTGTGATATAAAGTTAAATACGAACTGGAAAATCCAACGTCCCAACCTAATATCAAAACATAAAAATTTTAGAAAGCAAATAATTTAAAGTTAAATAAATTATTTGCTATGAATATCCCAAATAATTGATTTATTATCACTTATAATGAAATCAGCAAAAATTATTTAGCAACAACCATTAAATTATGTAAGAAGGATGCAGACCCTAAGGTGTCAAATTGCATCGGACACAATTTCCTGCATTGTTACCGCAGGAAATGCGAATGAAGAGCTCAAAGGCCGCTCGGCTCGAAACCAAAAAAAAGCCCATAAACACACCCAGCATCGCATACGTTTCGGCATAGAAGTGGAAAGTTCGATAATTAAACATAATAAATTGATCCAGTCGGGCATAAATTTAAGTGCATATAGACGCGCATCGCAGGGTTATAAAACAATTATCTGGTAATTTGGTGGCATGATGGGTTGATGACGGTGCAAGAGCGTTGATTGCATGTAATGTCTGTAATTAAGTTGGCGATTCGTGTTATTTCGGGCATTTAACGTTACAATTAGAATTCGATCTTCTCATTACATACAAAGAAGCGAAATGAAAATTAATGCGCGCTCGTTCCACACATTTTGCGCGCTATTTATTTGCAGCAACGGTAATTATTGCACAAAAGATAGATGTAGTACAATGGTTTTGCTATAGTATGTACAGCTATAAACTATGGAGTGTCAGGTGGTAAAACGTTGGGACAAATAATGTCTATCTGTATAATTGGTGTGTCTTTGCGACCGCAAAAACGACAGACAGCAAACAGTTTGATGCCTCGTCGAGCAACTAACAAGAGCGAATGACACGCTAGGCGAAGCACGACATCGACGGCCACCCCTTGATATGCAGAGGGGCGCATCTTATCAGTGATTTAGATTGAAATCGGAATTACCTACCAGCGCTAAATTGACTCTACGCATGCACGCATAATGCATTCTTTGTTTTGGTTTCATTTTTTTTTTTTTTTTTTTGATCAGAAAGATATTTTAAATCAAACATTAAATAACATGGCTCGACGGAAATGAACTTTTTGGATTTGCTGTAAGAACTTTTTTGTCAATTTATAATTTATTTTACTTCCTAAGAAAAAAATGTCAGGTATAAAAAAACCCTTATCAATCATATTGTTTTTTTGCAATTGAAACTTTATAAATAATAATAATAATTTATTATCTTTACGGCTATCGACCAGAGGTCTTTCTGCCAATGAAACTTTATATTTTTTTTTAAATACTGAGACTTTTTCAATGTTTAGTATTTTAAAAGTAATTTTCTTAACAAATCATTGTTGTTACATACTTTGTGGTAATTCCAAAAATTTTGCGTGAGAATTCTGAAACATCAGATTTCTTCAATGAACTCAAATTTTCAAAATACATTGTAATTATTACTTCCCCTGATCTGACCACCGACGTAAATTCATTATTTTATTTAAGTCATCAAGTTTAGTAAACCAAACCGTTCATAATCGTAATTAAAACTGAAATTTTATTCCTGACATTTGAATGCAAGTTTTACATCATGAAATACATATAACAAAAAGTCAGATTAACTGATAGACTTCCTTTGCTAAGCTTTATATTTAACATCCTTTTAATGAAAAAAATATAATTCATATATACAGCAGATTTATCTTAAATTACTTGAATCAAACCCAATTCTTTGACATCCAGAATAATAGCTACTTATATATAGTTCATATGGGATGTGATCAATGAATTAATAAAATGCAAAGAAGGAACTTTAGGAAAAGAAAAACTTATAACATTTATGTTCTGTATGTAAAGCTTAACATTTAACATCGCTTTAATTAAAAATTGTAATTCATCGGTGTATACAACAGATTTATCTTAAATGATCGAATCGATTCCCATTCTTTGGCATCCATAATAATAATAGCTATTAATTAAGTTCACATGGGATGTGATCAATGGATCAATGAAATGCAAAGAAGGAGCTTTGTGAAAAGTGCGTAAGCAGCGAGTGTTTAAGGACCACCCGGTACTGTTTTTGTTTGTATAGCTAACGAGCCCTTGGAGTGCTCTCGACATTTCACTCGTCGTTCAAAAACTCATTTGCACAATTCTTTGTCTCTGGAAATATACGTGCCGTATCTATGAATAATAAATTCAAGGCGCGAATAAGTAGTTCGTATGCTACATGTAAGTTAAGCAAATATGATTTTTCCTTTTCTGCAAAATGTTACAATTTTTGAACAGCATCGCTGGATCTCGATATATTAATTTCGAAACGACACGTGTCCAATGATAAATACACGGGCCTTTTTCATTTCGACATCACGTATACACTTCAAAAGGACTTTTCCTATTTGCGCCCCCCATGTTTACCCGCTTTGCGCCCGAAAGTAATATATCTATTGCAGGCGACACGTGACGAATATACTTTTCCGGCCGCCCCTCTAACCAAAACAACCTTTTTATTAATTAAATACGCGCAGCAAAGAAGTGGGAAGCTGACGCAAAAGACGGAAAGGAAAATGTTTTCCACAAACTTTTTGCATTCGCGCATCAGCGGAACCGCTTGTGGTGCTATTAAGGGATGTCGGAGGGGCGAGTGGAGGAGAAAACGACGAAATTGAGTTATTTCGCTAACGAAGCCGCAGTTATTCCGCTCAAAGACATAAAGACAATATTAAATATTTTTTTATTTACTCGTCCGTTTTACTTGTTCATTTTAATAGAAATATTATACAGGGTAATTTTTTTGTTTCCATTCATTTCTTTTTACTTCTATAAATTTCTTATTTAACAAAAACCTTTTATAAAAGTCTTATTTAGTATTTTACATTTGTTTGCAAAATTAGTTTGAGATATTGTTTAAAGTTAGCATTTAGAAGGCAGCAAACTGAAGAGCAAAATTCACAAGATCAACAACTTTTTCGGAGACCGCAAGTGCGCTCACAAGATCCTGTATAGAACAAAGCAACTGTGCGCTTCCTTTGACTAAAACTTTCGAATCGTCGTCTCTTTGATGAACGCGACGACAAAACAGTGAAATATTTGAATAAGGCTCCTTTATTCCACTTATATATTTGAATAATAACTCGTCTGCGCCGCATTTGGACAAACTGCTCTTCCTCGACAAACAAAAACAATTGAGCTTAATTATTAAGCTGCTTGCTGTGAAATTAAAGTACACGCCATTGCTATATGTATGAGGGGGTTGAAAAAGATCACAAAGACTGAGTGTACCTAGGTTCACGTAGTATATGAATGAGCAGTATGTACAAAGAGCAACTTTAGCGCTTGTTCTAATTGGCAAGAAAGCCAGGGCTGGATGAGCAGGAATAGACTGAAGAGAATTTATATACACATGATGTAATTGCGTGCGTGACTTTAACATCCTCTCTCGTCCTCAACATCGGTTACGTTCTTCTTATTACAAGTTGCATGCGCTGGAATTTTCGTTCGCGTGTTGAGCGTGTGCTGGCTACGATGGCAAGCGAGAGATTGGCTTAAGAACTTCAAATTATTATTATATTACTTGCTCGCATACCAATGAATAAATACACTTCATGACATAAGTACCTCATTTGTACATCCAACGCTTTTGCCGTATGGATCTTTCCTTAAAAGTTTTGTCGCTATAACTTTAACTACAGAATTACTCATCTTTATATGCTTCCATTTTCAATATAAAAAATATTTGCTTTATTAATTACTAAAAAAAACCTGTTTTTTTTTAATGTTATCATCATTGGGCTTTCCATTGATCGTTGATGTAAATTGGTTTTACCCTTTATTTACTCCCTCGATCCCAAATTATGGCAAACATTTCTTTAAAAGCTTTTATTGAAAAATACAAATAAACTCAAGGGGTTTTAGTCATTCCATCCTGAAAAACATTGCTATATCTGATGTCACACTTAGTTAAAAAGACGAGCGGAAAACATAAAATCAAAATCACATCCTGTAAGAAAAAAATATGGGAGATTCAATAAATCAAAATAGTGTTTCATATGTGTAAAGATACCTAGAGGAACCCATGAAACTGACTTTGGACCAGCGCAATACAACAGTTCCTACTTCAGCATAAAGTAGAAAAAAAAAAACTAAGCAGCAGTGCTATAAAAAAAGCTGCAACAAAATTAGTGTTTTATGTAAATTAAGTATTTCTAAAATATTAATGTGAAAAAATAAAAAAATTGAAATTCAGAACAAAATATAAAATTTTGTGTACATTTTCATTAGTTTCAAAAAAATACATTGAAATATTATGTATTTGTATACTATAATTTAGGACAAAATCAAAACGGAAATGAAATTGAAATAAATTTTGAAAAGTTATATAATGTATCCATAGAGGAAGAAAAAAGTCGAATTAAAAAGCCCTTGCAATGAAAGGATACGAGTTGATTATTATTCCAGTAAATGCACACGCATAATATCGAGCAAAAGCATCTTCCATATAGCTGCGGCTGCTAATGGTTGGAATATGATAGAAGCCGAACTGCCCCGGGACAAGAAGGAGAACTTTGCTGCCTTGATGGAGTCCGCCCACACTGCTGCTCTTCTTCGTAGCGCGGAGCGCTACGCCTTGCACCTGCTGAAGCGTTGTGCCCACGGTAACGCGTTCTTTATACTTCTCGCAGCATTCAATACAATAAATAAACTTATATCACACACGCACAAGAGCCGCTGTTATGGCTGTTGCAGCCATCGACCGAAAAAAAGAAGAAAACACACTTACTGCGGTATATGATGTACACTGTACATGTTACTTATGTACCTTCATTTATATTTTATATATATCTAAAGGAAGATAATGGCTCTGGTACGCGACTGTACATTAAACAGTATACACCGTTATACGCTTTTGTTGCACAAAACAACTTGATATTAAATTGTTGAAATTATAATCGTATAGAAAAAAAAAAGTACTTGAAAATACAATGCAAAAAAAACGAAGAATAAAAATCATTAATGGCATTGTGTTGCAGTTTCGAGATCTTTTTAATTAATTACCGATCTTCTTGAAAGTAAACTCTTGAATAATAACGAAGCGCGTAAAAGGTTGTTCTTCGGCTCAGCACGTTTTTCTACTTGATGCTCACCGAGATATGCTTTCAAATGGCACGTGCACTTCATTAGCTCCTTCTACCACCAACGCGGTCCTCCCCTGTTGTTATTGTTGTGTTGTTAATCCGTAAAAAAGTCTCTCGAACTTTAATGTATCTTTTACCTTATGAAATGGGATACGCTCCCGCTGATATTCCGTTTGGTAATTCGGGAGATCATAACAAAGGTAACTTAATATAGGCAAGACCGGCGCTCTTCAAACTTATAAATCGACACCCCTTGCTGCTATATCCCATCTAATCATAACACTTATTATATTAAAACAAAATTTCAAACATAAATTAATACAGTTTTTTTTTCTAAAATCAATTGATTAACTCACTAAAAGGAAATCTGTAAAACTATAAAATAAACCGATTGCAGAGCGACGATTCATATTTACCGAAGTCGGTACCATCAAAAGTGCCCACGACTAATCAACGCATGTGAAAATGTGAATGATGTGAACCCGAAACGAGCCGTAGACCCTATAAATCTCAACCTTCGTCTTATGTTGCTCTCTTAAAGGTCCGGCTAATTTTAAATTGCTTTTCTATAAACATAGAACCCAATTTCGTATCTGAAGAACAACGAAAAGCAACAAAAACAATAACAACCACACACACACCGGTGTATTTATACGTACAGACAAACATAGCGCACACGCACGATATAGTTTTTTTTTTTCGGAAATTATACCCCCAAATTTAAACATGAGGGCACTAATACACCATCGAAGGTGCTATGCGATCTTCAAGTCCAATTTTCTTGACAAAACATTTGATGGATTGATGGTGCCGCTTAATTTCCCCGCACACGCAATTATAATCATTTTCTTTGATATTTATGATCCGAAATGTTTTCGAATAATTTGAACGTTATGGACCAGATAAGCCTAATTGTTGTGGCTTAATGGAGGAATACATGGAATTTAAATTATGCGCCTAATTTCGTTTTATTTTTATTTTTTTGGGTTAATTATCTTATACCATTTAAAATCATTATAAAATTGCTTTATTTTAAGAAAGCATTTCATATAGGTATATAAATAATTGTAGTTTTATTAGAATGAATTTTTGTTGCATTTAAATTTAAAGAGACGCTGGAACTGCAATGTTTGGTTTGGGAAGCTAGGGCTGAAAATTGGCTATTTTCTTATGCAAATATATGCATAACGTGGTGTCGTATCGTTAGGATAATTATTGATATCGAAAACCAAATAAATATAAGCTCCGTGCAATATAGGATTATCCGATGAATATTTATGATTCACATAATGCGAGTACTTCATATCTACTGTCACTTCGAATATCATTTGAATGATTTCGTTTATACAGGGGGACAACGAAAAGTGGCGTGCCATGGGTTTATTCAATTCGTTAGCAATAAATTTTTATAAACATTGATACACATATTTATTTAAGGCTTACTTTGCAATTAATTCATGCAAATTTCTATTTATTGATTTACTTCTAGTTAAACCGGAAATGACTCAAACATGTGATTTTTAAATGACAACCCAGTTATTTTCTTTTTTTTTTTTGATTCTGTGGGTTATTTTTAGTATATATAATATTTATTTTCATTTTAGAAAGAATTAAATCAGCTTAACTTTAAATTAATCGAGATCATCGCCGGTTTTGGTAAACAAATACTGAATTATTTATTATAAATTTTTTTAGTTTATTTATTTTACTCATATCATCACAATCATTTATTCATCATCATTTATTTATATCATTCGCATCGTTAAAAAATGATGAATTCATTGATTTTGTTAATCTGTAAAACTACACTCCATTAAAAAATTAGACTTATGATGGAAAATCAAAAAGACTATTTAGCATATTCACTTAATTTTAATCTGAATAGAGTTAGATACTCTAATTCACTGATACCTTCTGGAATCATGTAAAATATTGCTTAATGTAGTTTAAATATGAACCAGGAATCTAAAAAGGTGAAAATAAATATTAATTGTCATGAAAATTCCAAAAATTTGGGTTATATTATAAAAATATATTGGTAAATAAACAAAGTTGAAGTTTACTATATATATATCTATTGTCACCCTATATGTTGCTAGCATGATATATTTCTTATTTTGTAACTAAAATTTTAAACAATATATTTCCATGAAATTGGTTTAATAGAAATTTTTATTATAACAATATACGAGTATAATAAAATTTGCAGTCAGATCAGTTATCAAAAGATCATAGAACCTTTAGGGGTGGAGAAATCGAGGCGACAGCACATATGCAAATATTCTCGGGAGAATTGACATTAGCGAAATGATGTCACGGTTAATTAGGTAAATGCGTGCTGTTCAGGGGTGGGTCTCGCAGGGGAGGAACAATTTCAAGCTCTTTTAACCACCGACGACAATTACTCAGCAATTTAGATATGTATCGGTTTTTCGAAGGGGACGCGAAACGCGAATCTCATCTGCATAGAGAGCCCACTGCTCGCCTCTTATACTTTCTCATGTATGCATAACGCGAATATGCCGACAACATCCAGAGAGGGCTCGAGATTACTCTGCATCTGTAGCTGTATCTGCATACATGAAAGATGGTTTTTCTGCATCGAGATACGTATCTGCATGTATTCGTGCTGTGGATGTGTGTGTGTGTGTGTGTGTGTGTAAGTATAAATCGGATTTATGATTCGAGCGAAAAATTCAGGTCGTAAATCATCGTCACGCTTTTTATTCGGGGGATCGTTGAGTGGAGTCAAAATGAGCAGCAGCAGGTACGCATAACCCATCGAAATGCGTGAGCTTTTGTTTAAGCACGAAATGTTCAACACCAAAAATTGATTGAAATTTTCTAATTGCTTAATAGCATTAAATTATCTTATACACAACCAGGGGTACTTTTATCGTATAGTTCACATCCACTTTTGTTTTTTGGTGAACTTATAACTGACACTTTAATCATCTTTACTTAAATCATATTAAAGTTTTTTTAATGCTCTTTGCTATACCATAATGAAAAATAATGGTTTAATTTTATAATTATATGCTTTGGATTTGAATCGTTTTAATGTTATAAATGATTTTGCAAAGTTAAAGTTCTTATAAGACTATAGGAGTAGATACCTACAAAAGTTTTGTTTTTTTGTTAATTTTTTGCATCAATTAGTTTAAGGAACTAGTACTCTTTTTTTTAAATTAATAATAAAAATATTTTGAACAAAAAAAAAACATTAAAACTTATAATTTTTTAACATTTTTTGAAAACTATTGGTATAATTGCCGAACCCATTGTAAACAAATAATTATTACTGATATTTTTTTTTTTAAATTTAACAACACTTATACATAATTTAAAATTTGATTCCAAATTTCATATTTTTCATAGTACTGTTTTGCAACTACATAATTTTCATGAAATTAGAATTTGGTTTTAGCTTCCTCAATAGCACAGCTCAATTTTTTCCTATTTTATGCTGAGCATATTTTCTTGCGCTGGTCACAAGTCAATTTTATGATTTTTTTTTGCCTCTTCTTGGCCTCTTTTATATCAAATTATGAAAAACTATTAAACTTTGTTTTAAGGCCAAACTACTACTACTTAATTATTAAATATACCATTGTTCTTAAAAACGGAATCATTAGAACCAGCTAATTTTATTAATGTTATCAAAGTTTTTTTTTAAGAAATGTATGTCATAATTTAGAACTGAATGTAAATTTTAAAAAGTATTCATTTTCATATCATTTCAATTTTTCACTTACTTTTTTAAATAATCATTTAAAAAAGCAACAAATACTTTAGGTACTTGCAAATGAAGACACAAATCTTAGTAATGGTAAAAGGCTCTAAGCAAAAAGCCAAATGTGCGAAGAAGGAAAAAGTCGAAAGAGTGCAATAATAATTAGCCCATGTGAGTAGGAGCAACGTTTTTTTCCTAATTTGGTAGGATGGTACTTCTGGGTGTTGTTTGCTCGAGTGTCGAGTGATTGTTTGATGTTGTTACGCCCTTCGGTAACCCCCAATTAACCGGTAGCTAGTTAGTTAACTCTAATCACGACCTGATTGCTACCTGTACATTTGAGTGCAAGGGCAACTCTCACGCCCGCCAAATTAAAACCACCGCCACCAACTCTTCTTGCTGCCCATCACATATAACATACGTCTCAATCGATTTTAATACCACGCACACTTTTCACCACAAGCACATACAGTTCATCAATGTCTCGAGAAGCAATTGCGGCTTATACATATAGGTACGGCGCGATGCCCTTCGAAATTAATAACACCCCGACTTAATTAAAGGCACCAGCATAAATCAAAAGCGAGCATTGACAATCGGTGCTTTTAATGCGCTTTTGGTTCCGATAAATTATAACCCCTACTAACACTTAATAACTTCCTCAAATATAATTCCCGAGGCCTTCGCCGCCGCTCTTCGATTCATTTTTTTCTTCTTCTCCTCTATACTGCAGCGTACGTTTTTTTTCTTATTTTCTCCTTCATCGTTTTCCGTTGTGATTCGGCTTATTGTGTGCGGTCTTTGTTGATGGCTCATTAAAACAAAACTGTAAATTGCTTTCAGGTAGAACGCGCGCGATGAAATATTTCGTGAAAATCAGTCAAAACATATAGTGTGCGCGTAAGGCATAAGGCACATCAATGCTTTTTTCTTGTGCGTTGATGATGATCGTCATCATCGTTTGATATAGTATACCTATGTGAGCGCAGATAGAACAATGGCCGTAGTGCATTCGTATGCGCCCTATATGCTTGTGGAGAACAGGCTTCTTTAATTAAAAAATGAATTAGTATTTTTTATAGTGGTTTCTTTCTGTAGAAATAAAAACAAAAAGGGCATCTGTCAAGTCGGAGATTCAGTTCGTTCCGTGCGCGCTTAAGTTATGCGCCAACTATAAAAATGTTCAATAAATTCTCTATATGCGAATTTTCTTTATGGTCCATTTTTATATCGTTTTGTTAATTGACTTTTTTAATGTTTCTTTTAAGGCTGACAAACTTGAATAATTATCTTCCATAATTCCATTGCTCTAAAAGTTTTAATGCCTTTTGCGTTTTTCAATTTAAATTTCAACGTACATTTTAACAGTTGCGTACAAAGTATTAACTTCTTTCTTTTTTTAATTTATATTAATTACTAATTTATTTTAATTACTAAATTTACATTATTTATATAAAAAAATGAAATAAAATAATTAAAATGTTAATTTTTAGGCAATATATGGTAAAAACAAACAATTTAAATTAAACAAAATTCTCTAACTAAAAATATTTTTTATTCTTAAAAATAAAATAAAAATCTAATAATTGAACCCAAAGGTTACTGACTTAATGCCAATAAAATTTAAAATTAAAAGACTCATTATAACTCCCCCGTATTTCAAAAGCACATCCGAGGATTCCTTGAAATAGAACAGAAATTATGTTTTACAACAACAGCGTCGGACCGACAGCAGTCTTTTGTTTTATTTGACCGTTCCATTATGGACCGTAGCTCTCACCAAGTTATTATGATTTATAACCGAGACGAAACGAGAGAGATTCACTTTTAATCTTCTTTCGGTCCGTCACTATACCACAATACATAATAAAAGAAAACACGCATAGACTGATATTGTGCTGCTAGAGGTATACAAGAAATGCATTTTGCCTTTTATTGAGATTATTGGAAATTGAAAAGCAAGAAAACTAGAATCGGAAATGCGATAATAATATGTAGTTAAAAGTATATAGATTCACACTGCCCTTTGTCATTTTCAATTTTCCTTTCTGTTTTTAACAATGACACTTGCACCTGCACCTTATTCTTCTCTTCGAAGACCGCATCGCATTCAGTGACACCCCAAAAATTATTCTTAATTGATGCTCTGCGGTTTGTAAGGTAGTCAAAACACAGTTTCTTCAATCACGAAAATGCAATTAATCTTTTCTTATAATTTTTGAAGCATGAGACAAAGAAAAAACTATAGATTTTTTTCAAAAGTTTTTTCTTGTATTGCATAAAAAACAACATCACAAAACATTTTTTTTACCCAAAACAATACAATTTTAAACGGTTCTGCACTATAAAAATAGTATTTTTTAACTACCCAAAAAGAAAATATGGTTTTTTTTCCAACAAAAACAAAAAAGTTAAAACTAAAATTGAGGCATGAACAGAATCAATTATGAGCTTTGGCATGTGTGGAATGTTGGCTCCAAATTATTACGCGCACTAGTTAAATGTGTTGGAGCTACTTAAGTGCCCCAACTGCTGCTGCTGATTGATTAACATACCCCAAACGGTTCTCAAACAATCAGGTAGCTCCGGTAGACTGTATTCGAGTAACTCGTCTACTGCAGATGCAGAAGTTAGTGTTACGCGCGGAATTTCGCCAATTGCCGCTGCCTCTTTATTAAATACCAGCATGCAATAATAATGCGTGCATTAAAGTGCACGTAATATGAGAAAAGGAGTATCGAAACGCGCCCACGAATCAATCCGTTGCGTGATCGATAATTGAGCCTTTTCGCGGCGAAATTCGTCGATCTAGTTTTCGGCGGCGGGTGCTTTTTAAGGAATTTCGTATTTGCATTCATTTCCCACGCAAAACGGATTCCTGCATAATAAGTGTATTCAGCCTACTATTTCAGAAGTTTTCTTTTTTCTTAAACTATGAGAATTGTTTCAGTTTTTCTTTTTCTTTTTTTTTACATATAATTTAATATACTTAATAATATAATTAACAGTTGAGAGCATTAACTTGCAAGTAGCAATTTATTTGTATTTATTTAACTAAAACAAATAATTGTAATTTGCTACAGTTAAATAAGAGTATTATGTAAATTAAGCATTAATTTCAGGCAATAATGGATCAAATGTTAAATGCATTATTTGAATATTCATATAATTAATCATTTGTGTTTTTAGGCAATTTAAATAATGTGAAATGCATTTGGTAATTAATGCTTTTATTGTTTTTAATATAAATAAAATACATTAACATTAAATAATATTTTGACGGTATAGAAATTAACATCTATAAATGGAAATAAATTATGTAATTCATTCAGATTGTCCCTTTTGGAAACCGAAAAACAAAAGAAAAGAAAGAGGAAAAAAAAAAGAATTAAGCTATTATACCAGAAGGTATTAATATGCAAATGAAGTGTCAGTAAATGTGACAGTTTAGGAGTCGAATTGAAAATAGGTAATTTGTACGTTGTGCACGCATTAATGCCCACGCGCGTTTCCAAAGCTCTTTGTTCGGCGATGATCCATGCAGGACCCTACTAGCAAGCAGCCAGCAGCAGTAACAGCAACAGCAACAGCAACAGCATCAAGGGGTTCACTGCGACTGTATCGAAGGGATTATAAAACAGTTTATAAAACGGTTAATAATTAACCCTGCGCATGTATACTTTACTGTCTTTGATCTGAGTGTTAGTTAATTGCATGCCAAATGTCCACATTTTTATCGACCCATTAACCACACCACAAAAAAACATTGTTCCAAAAGTCTTCATTTTTCTTAGTGGAAGGTACTGAAGGTAGATGTATTCATTTTTAAAAGCCACCAAAACGAAAATTCCAATAAACCACCTACCTCTGTCCCAAATAATTTAATAATAATTTTTTTTATAATCTTTGATTAACAAGGTAAATAAACTTAACGGATTTTAATCATTCCATCTAGAAAAACAATGCAATATCTAATATTTAAGAAGTCTGTGCTCAAAGATAATTATTCAGTTTGTGCTAATTAATTAAAAAGTAGAAAAATCATAAAACCAAAATCACAACCTCTTAAGAATAAGTATGGGATATTCACAAAATCAAAAAAGTGTTGATATGGGAGGGGAGATCAGAAAACCGAGAAAGTGACTTGTGATCAGCGCAATGCAATGAAATTTTACAGTTTTTCTTCAGCATAAAGTAGCAAAAAAAAAAATGGGCCGTGGTGCTATGAACGAATTTAGCTACAACAAAATTCAATTTTTTTGTAAATTGTGAACTTGAAACTAGTAATGTTCAAAATTGAAATTTGGAACAAAATCATTTGAATTATGAACAAATTCCGATAGTTTAAATAAAATTTATTGAAGGGGGATTAAAAACAAAAATTTATACCATAATTTGGGATGGAGGTAGTATCTTAGTAGTAGACACATTAATTTCAAAAGAACGAAAATTGCAATGTGGAACACAAAAATAAAATTTGAAGTCGGTGAGTTTGCGAATCTGTCGTATAGGAGGTGAAATGGATGTGAATTACTATAGGAGATGTGTATATGTATGAACTCTACTGTGGAGAGAAGCGCGAGCGATAATTCTTGTATTCCCTGTGGTGTAAGTGTGTCCAGTAGTGGAAGTCCTGTGGCGTTTCCCGCTGCGACAGTGGCGACCCCCGCTGAACCATATCATCGATCGCGCCCCCGGCCATATCACTACACAGTGCACCCTTGCCGCCACAAAATGGTCGACGTAAAATTGTCCCGCAGTCCCTCGAGTATTTAACGCTACGTCCGCTTATGTTTAACGCCGTCGCGGCGCACAAAACGGATACTGTAATCACATCAAATGTCCCCACGTTTAGTACGAGTATATAAAATGCCTGATGTGTACACTTTTACGATCGATATATGCGCTTATACTTTTGTATAGTTGCTTTCGGTGCATATGACTGTTTTCTTCATTCAAAAATAAAATGTAAAAAATTGTTCGAAAGTGTTGGATATTTATAGGGAGAGAAGAAAAAACTTAATTTTTTCATGTTGAGGAATTCGTGTTTCGTGCATCTATGCACTAGGTATTTAGATATTGGTTATGGTGGGTAAGTTTGCTTGCTGCGACCACGTGTATAATTAGGTATGGTAATGGTCGGCAGGCGGCGAGGGCGAATGTCTTATGAAGGGGTCCGAAGCGGTTGCCGCCGGCCAAAAGTCTAAGCACGCGATCTCCGATCTACTCTTTTACATACAACTTTCCATACTGCTTCAGCTACAGCTTTGTATTCATCTTTCTTATTGCATTTTATGCTCTATATTAAATTTTGATAAATTTTTCAGTGTCCCGCAATTTGTTTCATTAGAATTGGGATGTTTTCATGCGAGAAGTAAAGTTTTGTTGTAAAAAAGTTTTATTTAGACTTGAAATGAAAGCTTTTCTTAACTTGTTTTAAGCATTTTTTCAAAAATTTTCATCTTCTTTATTGTTCATTTCATTGCATTGCAAAATAAGAATTACGTTTTTATCATTTTAGAAAATATTTTAAACTGTTATAAATAACGTTAAAAGACAAATATAGCGATTGATTTAAACTTAACAGTTTTGCAAAGATAATCAACAACCCTTTTGTTCATTATGTGTTTGTAAAAAAGTAAACACTTTCTTTTTTTATCATATTTAATCAGTTGAACCTAAGGAAAACTTAAAAACTCATAAAGGATAAATTTATTTAGGGAAATTTCAAAAAATCATAATATTTTCAACAAACTTGAAGATATTTGTTTGATTAATTCCTTATGGTTTTTTGTTATAATTAAATTTTATTTTAATTGGACAAAAAACTGAATTGATAAAGATATGGTTGAGTGGTGATGCAATAAGTGTGTGCATAATATTGAAGTGCGATTCATGCGAGTCCAACTTTAACGATCGAACGCAACTTTTAACGGCTAACAATCAATTTTCCTAATTGCCTGTGATTTATCCTCTCGTCAGTTGCCCCCTAACGATTAATAAGCTTTTTCATTGCGGCTTGCTTTTTATATTACCATCGGATGATCTCTTGTCTCGTGGACCCATTGTGTGATGCCGACAAATTGAGAAGACCTTGCCCATTCGTCCATCGTGCGCTCTTCTACCTACATACGACCATAAATAAATATGTAAAGTCGCGCACTTCTTTTTTTCCTCATTCCAATCCACATTATATGTCTGTGTGTGTGTGCGTATGTGTTCGTGTGTATATGAGTTAAATTAAAATCTATCAAAATAATTCCTCGGAAAATTTATGCCTTTCTTTAGAGTATCTTGCTTATATATTTTACAAGCTAACGATATATTTAACTTTTGACGTTATTTATTCTCTATAGGCTGCACCATTAAAAGCTGCCGTTGTAACTATCACATTTTTTATGCTATAATTTGTGAAAACAAATATAAATAGTTTAATTCAACTCCCTCTGTCCCAAATTTTTACAGGTTTTGATCATTTCGTCTTGAAAAATCATGCTATATCTATAATATTAAAAAAATATTAAATAGACAGCAAAAAATATAAAATTTAAGTCACTCCCGTAAAAAAAGTTCTTACTTTAGCTTAAAGGAGGAAAAAAACTTAGCTTCGGTGCTATTAACGAAACTGCAACCAAATTAGTATTTGATATAAATTAGGTATTTGTAAATTAGTAATGAAAAAATTTGAAAATAAAAGTTTAAATTATGTATCAATTTTTATAAGTTTTAATAAGGTTTATTGTAGTAAGATATTGTATTTTTATACCATAATTTCGAACGGAGTAGTACTATATGGTAGTTTTAAGCAAACAAAAAGCACACAACGCGAACATTTTTCGGCAAATATTTTCGTGGGCGAGTTCGTTGTGTTTTACTCCTATACTTGTATTCGAGTAGTGCCTTTATTACATTAGCAGGTAAATTTTTTGCCTCATAGGTAATGATAGAGGTGGCGAATGATGATGATAATGATGATGATGTCCCGTAAAAAGTATGCGATTCCCGATATAGTGTATAGGATGCATTGTGGCGCGCAACACCCCCTTCACTTTTTCCCATTCCCACCGATATTTTCGTACGCTAACGCCGCGTGTGATGATACTCGAAACAAGAGAAATTAATCACGTTTCCACGAATATAACCCTAATGATAGGCCACGTTCACACTAATGAAACGTTTATAAGCTATTTATAATTTTTAAGTGTAACTTGATTGTACCTGGCACGTTTTCGGACTCTCGCACACTCTTCATGTTGGTTCTGCTAAGTAAAAAATCATCCACCCACTAAAAAAATATTATACTATACTATACGAAACGCTTTACTATAATCATAACGCACCGCCAAACGACGTTTTTTTCAGCAAACTGCGCCTTTGTGCAAGACTCACCTCACTGCTCACATTATAATTACACACCTTTTTGATTTTAACTTTTAAGGGTTAAACCCCAGTATTTCTCTTACGAAACAGCCCACCTACGTAATATTTTTTTTTCTTTTCATTCCTCCAAAACGGCGCCTATTCTTTTATTCCGAAAATCATAACTCATATTCTTGGATTTTTAATTGCCACTCTTATTTTAAACACTCTTAGCTCTTACTATTATTATTGTATAACTTTTAAAACAATTCGTAAGCAATAGGTTAATTTCCAAAAATTTATGTAAAAATTTAAAATAATTTTTAACATTAAAATATGAATAAAAGTTATAAGAGCACAAAAGTCTAGAAATGAACATTGTGTGAACCACAAAATCTAAAATTGGGGTTGACGATACTTATAGGACATATGATTAGAGATGCTGGATGGACCGTCGGCGCCGGTCATAAAAAGAGTGTCCGCGTCTATTTATTAGCCTAATCACAGGGTGTCCTGATGCTGCACACAAGGACTCTCTGCATGCTTTCCATAGGCGTGGCACAAGGGCGTAACTATGGTGACACGCCCATACCTCACGACTAAGAGATCTCTTAAACTCGATACGTACTTGTTTTTAAATACAACTTGTTTGTTGCTATATACATGTACGCAGTCTTAAACGTTGCGAAACTATTAGAGAAACACTTTTGTCTTTGATCTGCTAGAACTAAAGTACCTTCATGCGTTACGTGTATGTACACAAAGAAAGAAACCCCTTTATATCCAATCAATACATTAAATATGAATCCAAGTGTATCCAAGAAATAATTATATTTAGTAAGTCAAAAGGAAAAGAACCAATCCAAAGCCTATCTAAAATTTCTGATTCTGGTAATTGATGCAAATTATAATACTAATAATAAATAAATGTCTCGGTTGCCCATAATTGTACAAAAAACAACTTTATATTAAAGTGGGCAAATTGTTTGCAAATGATATATTGGCAAAGGATATTTAGTATGTAGTGTCTAACTGTAAAGGGAGCGAAATTGATAAACGCTTTTGAGGGAAGGGTTATAATGTCGGGGTTTTAATTCCAGGCCCGGGGGTATGGAAAGAGCCATAGTACCGTTCGTTCGTTGGTGTCCCGATCGGGAGCACATAACTCTGAGGGTTGCTTGCATACAAATTCAACAATACGCTCTTTATACAAGTAGCAGTAGGTACAACAGAATGCAAGTACAAAGGACAGACAGCATTATCATCATTTTGTAGTCCGCACTCGGTACTCCATACATATTCAGGCTCGTACTTTATGATCATGTGTGAGTGCATATGCGAATGATAAACAACATGCGTATCTATACCTAAAACGATACTCTATGAATCTACCCCCACCGCACCACTAACATCCCTTAAATACACAACAACGCATTTTGCAGCTATTTACAGTAAACGTATAACAATTGTTATGACAATGCTTCAAAGGGCTTTGAATATATTCGCAGCATAGGCCCAAACACAATAAACAATCGCAATCAATCGCAATATGATCTGAATTAAATTATTACAATTACCTTGCATCACAAATGAAATGAGCAAAAAGTCTATACCTGATGTATATAGTGTATGTATACTATGTATATGGGTATATAAAGATGGATGATCGAGGAGACTCACTGGAGGCTTTTTCTTCCTCTCTTGTTTTATATGTGCAGTGCACACACAACACAACAGTAATTCCAGCGAAGCGGAGCGTATTTCGCAAGCGAGTTTCTCCGTTCCATCCGTGAATATTGTTATTGAGTCCTGGGGCTATTTATAGAGTACGAAATGCAGCCGCCGATTCGCATCACATGTGCACCATCACAACACTAGACTGCACTTTGGGCCCTGATTGATTTCCTATGTTGTTGTGCACAGTTTCACCTTTCCCATTACTACTTTATACACATAGGGGTATGTAAAGTAGTACATTATGTAAAAAACTATGTCAGTACTTTATATAGGTAGTAGGTGCAGATTTGTCGCGATGTAAATGAATGCGTAACTACACCTATTTTGTATTATTTTATTTCCTTCGGGAGTCTGCATTCTACATTGGATTGAGTACTCTCATGAGTTTCATGCGCGCTTTGCCAAGTTTGGTTTTGTTGTAAAACTTTTCGTATTTCGCCCACTCTTTATCGGTAACTGGACCGGAACCATGCAAAAGGGCGTTGAGGAGTTCGAATTGCTCCAGAGGCTTGTAAGATAGTTGAATTATTCGAATGGGACGAAGGACACGTTCTACTGCTGCCTTCAGTTCTGGCAAGGGATATCCTACGGATAGTTTTGCTATGCAACTCAGATCAATATTGCGATCGACTCCATGATAAGGCATTAGAAGTTCCCTCCAAAACATATAAACGCTACCGTAATCCGTGCGAGGAATCAGTATGATCTAGTAAAATATTGCTATTTAGAAGTTGTACAACTTATACACTTAGAAATGCCTCTATGTACCCTTTGGAAAGCCTTTTTTAATCTGGCTTCTTGCGCAAGCCAAGGATTTCCTGTAATACCAACAACCAAAACTCGGTCTGCAGGAGTAATTTGCTTGACGATTTTTTTGAAAAGAAATTTTCCCAATGTTTTCGGTTGAAGATGCCTCTCTTCTTTGGGTACCTTTTTGTAAAATGGTTTTTCAGCCCCGTCTATGAATATAATGGATGGTGCCAACAACCGGGTCATCTTCTGTATTAGATGTATGAATAATTTGTTGTCCTAAAATTTTATCATAGATATACATTTGTAAACATGTGAAAAGGGTAAATGTTACTTTTTTGCTAGCGTATTTTCCGGCAATATTTGACGGCGACAGGTCAAACAAAACGCATCGTGTTTCGTTGAAAATGGCATTGGCCAGTAAATGTTTGCCACTTTGACGGTGTCCAACAATAAGCACTGATTTGGGCTTCTCTAGAGTCTCCACTCCCAACGGATAAATGCAGTTCATAACTACTGCCTGTCGAACATCAGCTAGAACTGCGGGTGGATCCTTCAATAGGTGTCGTTGTTCCCAATTTTGATAACTGAAGTCGCCTTTAAAGTCTTCCAATCGTTGCTTGGGATATGGCCTAATAATTCCGTTTTCATAGAGTTCCTGAAATAAATCCTCAACTGGTCTGTTGCCTGTAGGATCCTTTATGTTTTTTTCTTTCTTCTTCTTTTTGGGCTTTGATTTCTTTGGTTTAAATTTGCCCTTGTGCTTTTTACTCATCCATCTGTCCTTCTGTATAGCTATTTTTAATATTTCCAGCTCGATTCTCATGGCTTCATCGACTTTTTCACGAACCCTCAATTGATTTTCATAACACTCTTTATCGGTGATAAAATGCATATGAATTCGATTCAATGGGTCATCTGGGACATCATTCCACAGCAACCTGTATTCCCGAATGGCATCTTGCATACTTTTCATTGCGAGCGTTTTAGTTGGCTTGAATTCATAATTTTCCCCATCGTTCTTCTCCTTGTTACCGGCTTCCTCTTTTTCCTTCTTCATCTTTTCTATTTCCTTTTCCTTTTGTTTCTTCTTCTCAGCTTCCAATTTGGCCTTTTCCTTAGCCATTTGCTCTTTTGAAATCCCTTTTTTATTCCTCGTTAGATCCCCCAGAAATTCTTCAGGAGTAACCGTTTCACCTCTAATTATTACAACTGTTCCACCTTTTTCTTCGTCAGGAAGGTCTTGCAGTTGTTTGGCTGTATACCACCATCTCTTAAACCATTCGCGAATTTCATCGCCGATATCTTCAAATAAACCGGGTGCTACCACTCTCAGGATGCGAGCCCTTTCATCTTCTATTGCTTTATAATACTCCCTGAATGCTTGGTCTCTGATTTCTCTACGCCTTTCCAAGTCACGTTCGAATTTATCTTGCTCTTCATGGGATTTCCAACTATGTTCAATCATCCCTAAGTTCAACCAATCCATTAAAACGAGTATTTAAATAATCAATATTTCCTTTACCTATAATGAACCTTTTTTGTAACTCTTTTCTGGCAAGTCTTTTTCTAGTCAGGTACCCTCTCCAATATTTTTGTATGACAATAGCAGCATTTCCTTTGATATCTACATGCTTAATGGATGGCGCTTGGATGGTAATAGAAGTAGAATTCTTAGAAGAAAACCGTTTTGATCGAGTTTTTAAACCAGATGATTTTGTTCGGGATTTTAGATTTCGATCAGCAATCTTAGCACAAACGTCACGATAATAAATTCTGGCTTGTCTGGCACGATCATGTGTTTGTATTAATAAGATAGAAGCAAAAAAGGTCTTGCGTCTTTCCTCCTCTATTCTTTCCTCTCCGGTTAGTTCAATAGTCTCAACTTTGTGAAACTTCGGGCGGGCTCTACAAATTTATATTTTACAAAACAAAACTAAGAACAAAAAAAAAGAGCACAAACATTTTTTTAGCTTTCCTTAAGGCTTTTCTAGCTTCAGACCTCTTTTCAGGATCTTCTTCATCTTCCTCTTCTTGTTTCTGGGGAGCTTCTTCATTTACACCGGGTTTTGAAGGTTCAATTTTTTCTGGTTCTGCAGCTTTTTCTTTTTCGTATGTTTTTAGCAATGCCACAGGATCGACAAACGATTTTTTTCTTTTTTTAACTTTTTCTTCTTCTTCCACCTTCGGTTCTTTAGCAGATGGGGTATAAATCTTTTCTCCATTCTTTAATCTTTTCCAAAATTGTTCATATTTATCTAATCTTGGATAAATCAAAGAAGGATGCAGGATTTCCACAGAATGAGGAATTAGTTTTCTTTCAATTAATTGCCCATCAAAGTAATGATATTCCGAGAGGTCAATATTAGTCATTAAGTCTTTAAGCTCGTGCAGCCTGGTGACCGCAGCATTCATGAGCTTTCTGGCGTTAAAGCTTTTCTGCACTTGAATCATTTGATCGAGGCATGCGTCCAGATCTTGAATAACTCTACTGTACCTTGAAAATAGACCGCCTATTAGGTCGGTTGCTAATGACCTAGGCAATGACCCACTCATCTCCATTAGATAAAGGTCGTCGTCTCGAACTTTGGCCAATTCCCCTTTTGATTTGATCCACCATTTTGAATGCGATTCAGTGGACATTACACCAAAATTTTTGCAGTACTTGAAAATTTTAGTTATAACGGCTGTCAATAAAGTGATAGAACGGATAGAACAATATAAAACTCAATTCATGATTTATCGTTATTGGCATGGCTATAAAATTGTTTATTTATTAAGCTGAACATCAGTATAGTATAATAAGGCTAAGGATGACCAAAAAAGGAATAAAAGCTGATATTGAAATTACATATAGTAGAGGCTGTAAATTTGAATAATAATCAGAAGAGCAAAACAGCTTCGGTCTTCCTGGTTTCATTTTAATGTACCTATAATGTAGTTACAAAGAAGGTAGTAAGGTGTTTTATGCGTGCATTATACATCTGGAGAGCTGGAGATTCATCAGTGAAAACGCAGATCATCGTGGGAGTTAAAGTTGATTTGCCCGCGGTGAAAATATGGCTTCTTGAGTAGTTGCTCTTTAATATGGCCGAACGTTCATTGTTACTATTCCGAAAAATTTGCACTTGCATTGTGTGACGCGCGGGATAATTAAGCAGCGAGGAGATTCTGTGGCATTTCTGCCTTCAGCGAAACGTATTATGCAGCACTTCGCAGCAATAAATATATATCGCCGGGGAAAATAAAAGCGCGCATTGTACCAATGAAATTAATCTCAAGTGTTCCATAAGAGAGCGAAGAGTAACGTGTATAACGACTACCTATAATGTATCCGCCATAATTGCGTCCGTAACGAATGAAATCTCGGTAAAATCGCCCCGATCCACAATTTCCAACTTGAGACACACTCTAAACACTATGTGTTTAAGGTCTATAAAATCGACTGCATAATGTAATTTCCATTACGCTCCTTTTGATTTTCCTTTGACGAACGCATACTGTCCGCCAAGATTGCTCACTTCACTTCGTGACAGATGTCTGTCTTTACGGTAAACCACCTTCATTATCCATTAATGCATAACAAATTTCGAAAAAAATGATCATAACAAATGCATTACTTTTAAGTTGTAAAAATTCCTTTTCTTCAGTTTTATACTTGTTGAAATTATTTTTAAAGTCAGTTTAAAAGTTTAAAAACAGTTATTTCATTCGCATTGGATTTGTCCGACGAAAAAATCGCAACATTTGCAAGAAAATAAAAACTGAATAATTTATTAAAAAATTCACCCTATATCGCAATTGATTATGCAGCAACAACAACAAATCAAGTTAGACGAGTCCGGGTATTTTTTTATTTTTTTCGTTCGTTCGTTCGTTCAGCTCTTCGTACACTTTCATTGGTCTGCGTAAAGAGGGTAAACGTAAAAATAAATAAATAGCGGCGCACACACAACGGCGATGGGTCTATAAATGTGGCCGCGGGCTTTTCAGGGGGTTTTTCGTCGTCCCCGGTTCCAAATCGACTGCTGCCACCCGCACGCACGCATACACGCTTTATTTAAACTGCTGCGCGTTTCGAAGGGGGCCCATTATTATGCAATGTTGCATACATGAATAATAAGTTCGACAAGACTTGTGCCAATGTGCCAGAAAGAGAGAGATTTCTATACTATATCGACGATAATAAATTCGTATATATTGAGTATCAGAACTTTTCTTTGTGCTCTAAAAAATTCCCCCCATTTTGATAAAAATGGAAAAGAAAAATATTATAGAGAATAATTTTAAGAGATTTTTTTTGTTTTGTTTTCCTCTCTAGTCCTGCATAGTGGAAATCTATAACATTATTTCTGGTATATTTTTATAGGATTTTCTTTTATTGGAAATTATAAAGAAAATTAAAAATAAATAGTATTTTAATTATAGAAGCATCAAAAAGTTACTTAAAATTGCATAATCTTTGTTTAAAAAGTCAACTTCTGAATATTTATCGCTTGTTAATTCGGAATTAAAATTTTTGGTTTTAAAATTCATAATTTATTTAAAATACCAACACATCTGAAGTTTTAATTAAAATTTTTGTTTATAAAAATCCCAAAGGCTTTTTAAATTAAATATTATAATTGAAAAAATTGTCAATTAACTGGTGGTTTGGAAAATTATAAATATCTTGGTCTGTAGTTTAGAAAAATAAAAACATTTTCCCAAAGGACCTTCTTTACAAAATATTGATTGTAATAAAACCAATTAACTGGTTTAGAAAATAAAAATGTCTTCCCCTAGTTTCTTAACACAACAAAAACATTTTTCAAAATTTTTTGTTAACAAATTCCAAAATAAAGGATTTTGAAAGCATGTCAAAGGACTTTTCTAAAAAAAAGAGAATTGAAAGCTCTTCTTTTTTTTAATACACAAAAATTATAATTGCAAAACTTGAAAATTTAGTCATTTGATTTGAAAATGAAAAATTAAAAAAATCTTAACAATAGCAAAAGAAATAAGAATCCATAAAGCAGTTAAATAGAAAGCATAAAACAAATTGCAAAGTTTCCCCATAAATAAGATTTTAATAAATAAATCCGAAGAGCGAAGTGCATTGCAAAGTTAGTTGGTCCATAGGTCCGTAAAAGGAAAGCCCTATACGAGTAGATAGATAGAGTAGTCAATAAATTTATGCAAGTTTAAAAGAAGACAGGATTGGAAGCGCGAGTGCATTCAGAGAGAAAGAATATAGAATAGAAGGCAGAAGGCGATCGCATTCGCAGAAGAAGGAAACGGTTCGGCGATGCATATTGCTGGCGGTAGTAGTGGGTTGACTTGTCAGGACTCAGCTCGGGAGTAGTGTATCGAACGCGTACTTCTTGCAGTGAGCAAGAGTAGAAGTGAAGTAAATCAAAGAGGATGAAATTGCAGGTCTCGTGTATAATTTAATCGCGTTCGCCTGGGGCGCGTAACTCGGTGAGCCAATCCTGACTGTGCGCAAAGACCGATCCTGGCCAATGGCCGCCAGTCTTACTCCCGGCAGGATTCCGCTCATTGTGCCGGCCGACTAGCCACAGGTCTCTCTCCTCGTTCTTCGCTCGTGTGCTCGTGTGGTGTACACGCACTGTGTGTTGTTGGTTCTTCACTTCTTGTTGCCGACTACCGACTGTGCCGCTTATACGACTCGTTTCTTCGGCAGCGGTAGCGAGAGCGCATTACATCTTGCCCCTAACTAATATATTATTGTTCGGCAAGTCCTTTTTTGCAAGGATGCGCTCGGTCTGTGATTTAATAAAGACGGACGCCACTCTTATTGTACGCGAGACTTATCGAAATTATTGCCACCGCACTCGCCAGTAACAGTTGTTAACGACTAAAATTCGTCCTAGTGCCTAAGCGAAAACAGTGAAATCGGAAAAGACACCTGAGTTTTGTGTGCCATTGCACCTCTGTGATAACAAAAAGTATTTAAAAGGACTCAGTTGTTCGTGAAAATAACAATTAGACGTATTTATTAAAGTGAATGTGATAGTTTGTATTGAAATGGTAGTATCTTCCAGTTTTTTGTAATTGAAAAACAAAAAAGAAACGACAAAAAGGACTTTTTTGGTGAAACGTACAAATTATGGAATGATGTCTAGATTTTATCTCAATTCTAATGCTTCGCTCAGTAACTATCAACAATATGAAGTAAGTTTCCATTTTATTTTGAGGCGAAAATGTTCACTTTAATTTTAGTTTTTGATTTCTTTATTTTAAAATATTTTCTGGTCTTAAAGATCTCAAATATTTTTAGTTTAATTTGGTATTCTTTTCTATTTTAAATAATTAAAACGTCTTTTGTTACTCTTTTTTT
The DNA here is from genome assembly GCA_030556065.1 of Holobus sp. GC000080. NCBI lineage: Eukaryota > Metazoa > Arthropoda > Insecta > Coleoptera > Staphylinidae > Holobus > Holobus sp. GC000080. The sequence continues at coordinate 27,836 of JASKGO010002952.1, read as the reverse complement.
TTAATATTTACTTGAAAAGTTTATGGAAAATTAAAGGAAACAATAAAAAAAAGCTATTAATCGGTCAATATTTTTTATGTTTTTTCAAAATTATAATGCTTTTTCTGAAGTTCTTTACTTCTGTAAATTAAATTCCAAAAAATGCCAATTAAAAATTTTTTTTTTTGTATTTTAAGTTTAAATTTTAAAATTAGTTTTTACTTTCATTAATTTATAACGTTTTCTGATTTAAACTTTAAAAAATGTAGAGTAATACCTTCTCTATTTTTTAAAAATTTTAATATAAATAATTCAAGAAAACAGTGAAAACTTAATTAAGAAATTAATATATAATTTAATTTTTAAAAATTTTCCCTTCAAGAACCGTTTTTTAATCTAAAAGTTATTCTCATAAAAATTAATCCATTAAATTGGTATTTTCTATTTAGTTTTTATTAATTTATTGCAAAAAACTGAAACTTTAAAATTGATTTAAAACTACTATTTCAATCAATATTCATGAAAAGCAATTGAAACCTTACCAAAAATATAATTAAAAAAAAATTACCAAAAATTAAAAAAAAACCCATTAAAGACAATAAAATGCGTAAAATGAATAAACCGCCAACAATAATTTATCAAAATAATAAAGAATTAAAAATTTACGCTCAATGGGAGGAAATTATAATAAAAGACATCAATGAGTGGGGTCTAAAATTGCATTTTTGGAATGCGAGCACGTGTAGAATGTAAATTTGGCCGGTCTCGGAAATATTTTAACGATCCCGTAATCAAATTCATGTACCTATGTGTGTGTGTACCTGTAATCAGCTACCGTCGCTCCGGTCATGCAACAATACCTATTATATGGGCACACGTGTGCTACGTATACGTGATCTCGGCATCTCGCCGGCTACCACATTCAAACAACCACTGTACTATCTATATGTATAGTCAACGAGCCAGAAGAGCTCTTTTCGTTGATGCACTTACACACATTTAATTGATGAGGCCCGATAGAGGAATGTTGATAATTAGTGTTCTCTGTGGATGCTGCTGCTGCTCCTGCTGCTGCTGCTGTTGCGGTTGCACGTTCATCATCCACACACAACGCCAACAAGTAGATTGTTCTCTCTTTTTTTTTTCGTAATTTTTTCTGTCTTGAAACAATTTATTTTCAGTTTTAAGTGTCCGAGTTATTAGCATTTTTGCAGGCTTATTTAAGAGGTCTCTGCTTTTGAAAAAGTAAAAAAGTTGCGCAAAATGAGTCAATTTTGCGCTCTGTTTTTAATTTTTCGAGAAAATATTTCAAAAAGTTAATTTTCAAGAAGGTTATAAGTTGTTGGTATAAAATCAATAATAATAATTTTATTTATGGTAAATACTTCTTTGAATTTGAATTAAAAAAGTTGTTTGTATTATATAAATAATTTTGTTATGCGTTTATTAGTAAAAAATGTAAGGTAGTTTTCCTCGGATTAAAATTCTATTGGGGTTTAAAAGATATATTATTTGAGTTTTAATTTAAATTGAGTAACAAAAACTGTATATATCAAATGATAGTTAATTCTAATTAAAATACTAATTTTGTTTATAAAATTATTTAAAAAGTCAAAACAAATTTGGTTATTATATTAGAGAAATAAATTTTCTTTAAAGCAGTTTTTGTAGTTTTAAATAATCTTTAACTATTAAATTTTAGCTTATAGTCTTTAATCCGCGAAGTTGACAAATTCTTGTCAAACTTTTTAATCCGAAATTACAGAAATAAAATTTCGCGGGACCAATCACTAAGTTATTTCTTTGAATCTTTCATATAATTTCATATAATCAATAAATCCAATTATATAAAAAGAAATAAAAAAAAAACATTAATCAATTATATAAAAAATTAATGTGTAAAAATGCCATAACAATCCACTTATTTAAAACTTTTATAATTTTTTATTGCGCAGAAATATTTATACTTGGAACGAGCAAATGATATTAAAACAAGCACCAAGCAAAAGATTGGAATAAATTTGCTTTGCCTAATTACCGTTCGCTTTACAAATAGGATAAAAACATTTCCGTAATTACATAATGATCATTATTATTAAAGAAAAAATGTTAATTACACGGAGGAGAGAACAGGTGTGCTCCGTGATTATCCTGGGTCACATTAAAAATTTTCAAACGCTTCGTCCGTATTTCTATATCAAGACATGAAACATCTATACGAATTTACGAAATAAAATTATATTTCTCGTACCTTCAATGCTTAATTAAATAAATCAACTGTTCACGCAAATCGGCACTTTGTGTAAATATTTTAATGAAAAGTTAATTCGTTTTTAACAAAGTGGCAATTTAGGGTCGTTCGATTTTATCGTTTCCTTCACTTGTTGTTTCTTTCTACCTGATGTTCGCTTTTTCTTCTTCGTTTTCTGCCGAAGCCTAATATTATGCGGGTCTAATTATTATAGTGACTTATTTATAATAAGTCCTCCAGTGACCATAAATAAGCACTGTCGTAAATTTAATAACCGCATCAATCCTTAATCGTAAAAATATAAATGTACTGTAATTATAGATTAATGAATTTCGAATTTAAGTGATGCGAGTATATTAATAATACCTCTTTGATTATTTATGACACTTTCTAGTTTCACAATTTTTTCAACTTCATTAACATTAAAACTTAAAAGCAAATCTTTATTTCCAAATTACTTATTCTATATTTTCTTAAGCTTATTTATGATTAATATATCTAAAAAAAAAAACTTTTTTGTGAATATTTACGAAATCTTAGTTGGGTTAATTAAATTATTTTTTTTAGTTAAAAGCTTTTATTTTATTATTTGACTAAATGCTGTATTGGACTGTTTAATTAAAATTTTAATTTAATTTAAGCTCACTGTGACTAAACCCCATTTGGGTTCAATTTGGATTGTTTAAATATTGCCATTAAAGTGCCGTTTAATTAATATTAAACAATCCTATTTTGAACCCAAATGGACTTTAGCCACACATTTCACTGTACAATTTAAAAAGAAATACGATTTTAAATGGCACTTTAATGGCAATATTTAGTTGATAAACTAATAATTAATTTGCAATATGCAGTTTTTTTTATTATAACTTCTAGGTATTTGCTTTTAATCAAACTACTATTATCTGCAATAATTAACCTATGTTTAATCGAACTATTTACTTTCATGAAATCTATATGTTGCTGATATAATTATATTTTAATTTATAGCACATGCATTTTTTACAATTTAGATTAATTCTGCTCTTTGTATTTTATACCTTTTTTCATTACTTTTTCCTAATTAAAAAGTTATAAAAGTTTTTCTTACAGAGTTGAAATCTATATGATGTTCAAACAATTTTTTTAAATTTATTTATTTAATAATAAATTAATTATTTTTTTATAATAATAATAACAGTTATATTTATACAATTGATTTAATAAATGAAGTCGTAATTAAATTCTTTAAAAAAGTTTAATTAATCATAACTTTTAACTTATTTGATAATTGAAGAAATAGAATCAATGTAATTAGTTATTGCCTATAAAATAGTTTACAAACTCTTATTAATTTAGTATTTTCAAATAATATTTTTTTATTATTAACTTTTTTGTGTTTAAATTTTCTTCAAATTTAATTATTCAAATTTTATTTTCCTATGAAAAAAAAATCAACTGAATTAAAAGTTTACAAACTGAGAACATAAAACAGAAGTCACAAAACTCTATACTAACGTATAAAACAGAAAATTAATTGCCAGTGTTTCTTCTGTATACACATTCTGATTGTTGTATCGAGAAGTTACCTGATAATAACACGTTATCGATGCTGCTGTGTAACTACTAATTTCGTTGTACGTTATACACTAGCAAGAAAAATTACTATCCGACTACCGAAATAACGACATATTGATGAACAGCATTCTTAATGCCAGGTTTCGATTCCTCAATTGAGTATAGAGGTAACCGGTAGCAAAAGAAAAAGCAGCCGAGTGCCAATATATTTATACATTCATAAACTAGATCAAAATCTCTTTTGACACCATTACTAGTGCAAAAAAAAAATACGCGCCAAAAAAGTTGTTCGCATATTTTTAGAAACCCACATATAATTAGCCGACTAAATTCTTGCAAAAACCGAAAAGGAACCCTCAATTTTGTTCCAATTTATAGCCCGTAAATACACACTTAAGTATCTCCTTTACAGGTCGAATAAACATGTAATTTTTGGCAAACATTTTTATGATATTGTATTTATATATATTTGCACAAATACGAAATTTTCTTCCCTTTTCCGCCCTTGTAATTATTTTTTTTCTCCTTTGTTCCAGGTAAGTTTCAGTAAATAACACATACACCGCGAACATAAACGGACAATTTTGGTGGGTGCTTATTCATTAAAACCTAACAAATCGCACAAAATGTCTTATCGAGGCGTTACAACGTTGCAATCGTCTGCAGACTACAATAACTCATGGGTGAGCTTTAATTTATAATTATCTTTTTGGTGGTATCATTAGTGTGTTGTATTTACGAAGTAACAGAGGCCGCATTGGTACAAGAGAAGCGGTTTTCTGTATGCTGAGATGCTGTATCTGGACCACTTACATGTAGCTTACCTAGTGGTTTCCAGGTGGCGTTGCTCTGAAATAAAACGCAGCATCCAATTGCTTTGTTCTCTGAATCTCACGTTGCTTATGCTTGGAAATATTTTAAATATTTTTGAGCGGCTAGTTACGGAATTGTTAAGTGACACAGAGCGGCTTATTTGATACGGAAAATTACTTAAAAGCGCTTTTCCCGCTTATGTGTACAGATAGATAAAAGCGGTTCGATTAGAGACTCAGAGCTTGATATTTCATTGGAAAGTCTAATAAGAGCAATCTGGAGTTGCCATCGACTTCCTACTGTTTTTGTTATTTATTGATTTATTCGGTCTTTAACTGAATGATGATGCGTGCAATTTCTTATTGCGTTTTTTACCTTCGAAATGGCTCTTAAGCGCGCCGCATTCAAAACTATCTGCAAAGCTTTTTTTACTGTTCGGGGGTGAGTTAGTATATCGGAAGATAACCTGAGGCTGTTTGCACCCTTCTGCTGCTACTCCGCTGCGTTTTCAATAGAAGAGATTTACTGGTACCTATGTTTGTGCTATCTTTCGCAGACTCTGGAGGTGAATGATGATGATATTCCAATTTCCGAATATCTTTTGATATTTTCTCTGCTCTATGGTACACTGTGGTAGTACCCACATACATGTCTTTAATTTAATCTATGCGTGTTATTTTTTTACTTTACTACAAACACCGCGACGACAAATAATAAATTTACCATCATTACGAAGCAATTTCTCTCACTTGTTTTCTATCTCTGTACAGTTTATTACTAAAACACTTCCTCGTCTTCATAGTTGGACACCGGCTTTTCATCATCATCATCATCATCACACGAGGCTACAATTTAATAACCGCGCAATAATCATTTTTTTTTTCTTGCGCTCTCCACATTTGATTTTATTATACAACATACAAATTGTATATAGTATGCAGTATGGAATTGTCTAATTAATTTATGCATATTAAACGTAATTAACGTATGTTTAATTGTCGTGTTTAATTAAACTAAGTATTTATTTTCAAGAAATCTATATATGTTGCTCGCTGATATAAAAATTTTCATTTATTGCACATGAACATTTATGCAATTCAATTGAAATCTATGTTATTTTATGCATATTTGTTCAATTATTATAGACTATAAAGTTATTAATGTACTAATGTGAAGATTTTTCTTGAGTTGACATATTAATTTACTCGTACTGTTTAATCAATAATTTTTTTTGTAGTTTAATTTTAGCTACAAAAACGATATTCATTTAATTTTGGTCAATATACCTTAAAATAATAATTAATTTGTTTAAAAGTTATTTACAAAAATTATAATACATTTGGTAATTGGAGAATTAATAATTGAAAATTATATTGCCTGTAAAATAGGTATTAAATTTCTGTGGGTCATCTGAAGAAACGTTGGAATCTTCAATTCTTTTTTGAAGGGCCACTTAGTTACGGAGTATTTGACTGCAAAAACAGAATTAATGCTTTTCACTTAATTTTTTTTTTCAAATTTTTATTGTTTATTCAACGTCTTTTAATTATAACCCGTGTTTGTTTTCTCATAACCAACAAAATTGATTGTAAAAATGCGGTTAACTTTAATTATAAAAATATTACTTAAAATTTCTTTTGAGGGGTACCAAATCTTAATTAGTTTAAAAGTTATAGTTTTTCATTTTCTTACTAACTACTTTCTTATTCACATGGTAATGATTTTATATTGGTTATTTTATTTCTGTTTTTAATTCTTTATTTCAATTTTTGTGTACATAAATTTTAATCAAAGGTTAAATTATGTTTAAAATTGCACCAAAATTTTATTACCCTTGTGTAATTATTTCAAAAGTTATTGAAGTGTTTCTTAAATTTGGGTTTGTCGCTTACTCACGGTTTTCCCTTCCAATTGATACAGTCTCTAATCAATTTTCATGAGGCACCCGGACGCAAAAATTACATTTGCAAATATTGTTATAAAAACGAAAGTAGTGGATCGATTTTCACATTTTGTTTTTCAAATAATTGTTACTAATTTCTTAATATCTTTATTTAAGAATCTTTAATAATGAAAACAAACATTCAAATTGTAGTATATGATTCTAATTTTATATAGGTTTTGTTTAATAGTTCTTGTTAATTTTAAAGATGGCATAAACATGAGAATAGCGCATATAATTAAAATAAAAAGTCAAATAAAATAATCTTTAATGTGACCCTAAAACTGTTGCTGTATCTTAATTAGTTTACGAGTTATTAATTTCTTTGTGAGGCTGATTAAGTCCCTCAGATAGAAAAAAAATTACTAATTTTTCCATAAAATACTAACGCTTCGATAAATTCTAAAAATGTTATTAATACAAATGATTTAAATATAAGATTAAATTATCTTTAAAATGGCACTAAATTAATTTCGATAACTTAATTATTTAAAAACTTATTTAACATTTTTTCGTAGTTTCGTCGTCTGAAGGATCGTTGAAGTCTCCAAGTATTTTAAATGGGACGATGGAATGCCAAAACATATTTTTAAAAATTTTGTGTAAAAAATATATTGGAGATTATAAATTGATTATTGCTCGTTACTAATCTTAAATAATTCTGCTTTAGTGAAGTTTTTGTTTTTCATATTGAATAACATTTGAAACTTAAAAAAAAAAAGATATTTTAAATGTATTCCAATTAAACAAAAACTGCTATAATTTTTTAAACATAACAAAAAATATATACTATATAATTAGAATTTGCATGTTTAAGTTCGTTGAATCAAATTAAAAATTTTTTTTTTTTAAGAATATTTATTTGTTAAAACCCAATTTTCAAAATGTGCGTTAAACAACTAACATTTATTTCAAGCAAACAAAAAACATCAAATAACGAAAAAAAAAATAGAAAAGTGAATTTATTACAACGCAAAAAGTTTGACCTTTTAGGCTTTTAAATACCGTTTTAGCACTTGTATAATAAATAACAAATTGTTCATACGTGATAACAATTTGTCTTATTTTTAATATTTGACTTGTAACCTTTTGCATACTTCTTTACCCTTTTAAGGAAAACAGTATACAATTAATCAAATATTGCAAAAGCGTTTTTTTTTTTAAATTTATTTTGAAAACACTTGCCTAAATTTGCATTTGTGCGATGACTAAATCAGTAACCGAAAATTCGTTACACTTGAGAACGTTTCCTTTTCGCACCTAGTTGAATAATTTTATTATAAAGGTGTTTGATTTGAATTAATAACTAATGCGTGCCCTACGAGGGGTCAGTCCGTATGGGGTATGAGTAATTGGCCTGCTCAATGCCCCCCAACGCGTACCCCGGGGCTCTTTTCATCACCGGTTGTAATTTCCAACAAGCTCCCCAACTTTAAGTCAAATAAATACGAATTTCCGTTTACCTTCACATTTCATTAAAGGCCCTGTCTACTTCTCTTTGCTTCTTTATGTGTCCCCAGTACATTCCATTACTTCTTCGCACAGTTTGCTGGTTTTTTTTTTAACTTTTTTCATTTGTTTACTTTTAATAACGGCGAAATATGCATTTTGCAAAAATAATGGATCATTATTTTTTAATTATGCCATACAATTAAGTGATAAAATTTTAAATATTTTCACCAAATCAATGGAGTTTTGCTGTTTTGAATTCTTTGGGAATGCAGCAGTTAATACAGAATTAAAATTTATAGTTAAAATAAATTCAAGCAAAATATTATTAATTTTTAAAATGGATATCAAAATATTTGCATTCTATTTGAGGTAATAAATAAAATTTTCATTGTTCTTCTGCTGATAAAGTTGGAAAAAGTTATTCCGTGCACGGTATATATAAAATATATAGATTGCATAATATGTTAAACATAATGCTTGGATATCGTTTGGCAAATAAACTCGTATATTATCGGAATATGCATCCGATGGTGCATAAGCATACATGTTCCATTCCGTTTGTAATAATTACCATTGTAAGTAAGTTTATTTATGATTTCTCTGGTTACAATTACCGTTCTCGGTACGGGTCCACATCGCATCAGGTTTTGTTGCAATTTTAATAAACCGCCGTGGTTCGCTTTGATAAATGGCGATGAAATTCGTAATGTATGTGAAGCACTTAGTGTGCCGATCCAGAGTATTTCGTTTATTTCTATTCGGGACGTGGGAATCTCACTAGTTAGTTATACATATCTACACTATACCGACGTGTTTAAATTGGATTCGCATTAAATTCCGCGAGCCGTTTCTAATTGTTTATTAAAACATACATGATGTTGACGCGTAGCCACCTCTTTGACAATATTTTTCCATTCGCTAATTTAATGACTTTATTTCTCTCTATATTTCTATTAATTTAAAGATATGTAGGGTGTTTGTCATAAGTGGGATGGCATCGATATAATATGGGGAACCATAAAAGCTAATTTTTTTCTTTTCGGTTGGAAGTCTTTTTATTAGAAAATAATTGAAACCATCAGTTCTTTTCAATTGAATTAACTGTTACTACTAACTTTATTATTTAAAATGGAATATCCTTTTTTATTTAAAATTTTAGTTTCTTGAAATAAAATTTATTTTATTTAGAAAAAACGAGTTTTTTCCATCTTGTTTTCCTTTTGACAATATTTAATCGGTCTTTTTTTTAAATAAATGATGCCTTAGAATTATGTTTCTTATATTTAAATTGATTTCTACAATTAATTTAGTTTATTCTTCTAAAATAGTGTTTTTAAATATATCCTAAATTAGTTAATTAGAAAATTAAAGAAAATTAAATAACTTCATCTTTTAAAATGGAACTTTTACCGTTTCTTAACAATAATAACGAAATATTTATTTGTGAGCCCAGCAAAAAACCTATTTTTGATTTTGGAATAAAAATACCTAAGAAATAGAATTTAAAAAAGAAATTGAATTGGATTTTTTTTAGCAAAACCGTTATTATTATTACTAAGAAATTAAAATTAAAATCAAATATAATAATGAGTTCTCCAAAATGATAAATAATAATAAGCCCAAAAATGAATATATAAAAAAATCTTACTAAGGAAAAAAATCCGGTACAAATGTTTATTTGTCATTAAAGAAATTCACGTGAAATAGATAATAATATAATTGAAAACAATTTATTTATTGAAATTGTGTGGATTCCTTAGTCGCATGCTCAACTTTTGAAATTAATCTAATTAATTGCTCCACGACATAGGCTCGTTGCATATAAAAGAATTATTTTATTGTATTTTAATTACTAGCCCGACGTTCCGGTCGATCCACAAATGTTTAGCTGAAATATTTGTTACGGTTTTAATTAATTTCGGTTTTAACTGTAAGCATAAAAAATTTCAAAGCACCATCAGTTACGCAATTTTCGTTATTTATTGGTTTTTAATTGTTTAAACAGAAGCTCCAACCTTTGAATTCGTTTTATTTTTTATTGTTTATTTTAATTTAAAAAATGCTTTCTGATTTAAATAATGCTTTTTAAAATATATTGAAACATATTTTGTTTTTGCATAAAGACAGAGAAATATTTTATGTAAAATAACAAATTATATTTGTTGTTAATTTTTTTTACTTTTTGCAATGTTATTTTGTTGAAAATGTATCTTGTTGTAATACATTTAAACAGTTTGTTCATTTTATTACTCCATTTTATTTATTTTTAATTATAAATTCCATTTAAATTAAATAAACAGTTTTTACATTGAATTTTCTTAATTGATTATTTTTTATTTTAATTCAGATTTATTCTTTTATGAGAAATTTATTTCAAAAATCATTTATAAAAATAAAAGCAATTAATTGAAACAAATAATAGATTATTTGTGAAATTTACGAAGAAGACATTTGCATTTAGGAAATTTAATATTAATCTAATAACCAGCTTTTGTTTCGATTTTTTCACTTATCTCATGTATCTTCCACGGTAGAGGTGTTTATGTGGGTCATCTTGGACGAAGACACCAACGCGGACCCGTTCAGCGATTTGGCCGGTTGTTGACCGCACCACTAGCCTTTTTCTTCTCCATCATTTATATTCTTCGCATCCCATCTTGCTCTTATCATTATCTTCTCCGTCTCCATCGTCGCACTTATTCTTTCTGCTCTTTCTTATTTATACCTATCTATAGGTACGAAGTATAGAACATATTTACACCTGTGTGCGTGAATCATATCAAAATTATATTATCTATACTGTAGTAGGCACATCAATTAAAAATCATTCATTTTGATTGCTTTTAATTAACATTCATTTTGTACTCATGAATGGAAACGCTTCCATCTACCAAGTAACAAGTTTTCTAATTACACATTCATTATGATTTTTTTGTTGGACGCTGCTGCTTTTTTTTTCTTTCTTTTTCTTTAAGCCATCGCACTTAGATGTTTTTTTTGCTAGCCATTTGTTATTAAAGAAATTAAAAGCATTAAAGGCTATTTATTGCTGGTCACCTCCACTATACGATTTCTGCCGAAATGACATTAATTGTGCTAGCTGTGTGGCAGTGTGTGTATGTGCGTTCATTGGTCAAGGTGTGTGCTGCTGTGGCCTGAGCAAATATTTACTTTTAATTAAAATATTTTCACTATCTGCGATCGCGCAACTTGATACACTTTAAATCCCGATTTAACATAAAACTTTATGTACTCCTTTATAATTAGCTATATACGTTGTTTCTCTGGTTTGCTAAATAATTTTATTTCCCAATATAGCGGTAATGGTTACGCGTTACATTCTGGAAATTAAACGAAAAATTTTAATTAGTTGTATAGTTTCATTTGTTACGGCTTCTTTAATTCTCTTTATGCCAATGTAAAATTTTCTTGCATACTTTTGTAATTATATGTACTGGATAACCATTTTCTTAAGCCGTATATAGTAAACTTATACAACTTTAAAGATACAGACAAAAATTTGGCATAATTTAACTTTGAACTTAATTTTTTTTTATAATTTATTTTTAGAAAGTTATGTAGCTTACTATAATTAATGATAACTCTTCCAAAAGGTATTTTTTAATAAAAACTAAAAAAATTACTTAATTGAAACTGCAAAAGGGAATTTTTCCAGTAAGTCCTCTCTGGATCCGCCGTCGATGCCTACAGGCTTATAATACAGCTTTTTTTACTGAAGACAACGATGGATTATTTGTAATTACATCATTATCTTTGCTGTTTACCATAAAAATAGGGAAAATAAATTCTTGGAATTTTCTAATGAACCATAAGAAACAAAACAAATTAAAATAAACCAGTGAATATAATTTATTAGGAAAATACGAAAAATTTTGAATTTGGCAATATACTTTTGGGATAATTTGTAAATTGTGTATATGTAAAAAATAATTATGAATTACCATGGTACTCAATTTACTTTGTAATGCTGCAGTGATGCTTTTTGCAGCGTTCCTGGATATGAATCAAAAATCTTTTCCCATTAACAATAAAAGCTACATAACATATTAGATCTGAGAAAACGTGAGTACTGGCGTATGTTAAACAAGTTCCGCTAATGTAAAAGCAAATTAGGACCTAAATAAAAATCATTCGGTTAATATGAATTGGCAACTTTTAAACAACATGTAGTTACATAGCATATGTATATGTAATATAAATATAATTATTCGAAATAATCGAATGTTAAATTACAAAACGACTGAGCATATAACTAAAAAATTAATTAAAATTTCCAGTTTCGATTCTAACAATAATAACGCAAATTAGCCTTCTTTTCCGCCGATGTTTTACAGGAAGTTTTCTCAGTTGACCATATTTTATTAGTTTCTCAAGATTTTCCCATGGAAATGTTAACCAATGAAAAATGCATACCTTTAAATTAAAAACATTTTTGTAATAACATTGAAAACCCATCGTTAATAATAAATAAAAAAACGGAATTACTTTCAAATCATCCTGTATATTAACATCTTGGATTTATTGGGTTATTCATTCATAATAAAAGGCAGTTATGAGATGAACAATGTGCTGCTTTTGTTACTACACTATGCCACACATACACATTCGTTGTTTCCTATTGACACAACCAGTTTATCATTATGTTTTTAATGGTTTTTCTCGGTGTATATGAAGCTAATTTGCGTTTTCGTGAAATCTTAATCGACTTATTTTAATTTGGTAGTCGATAGAAGCGATACGGTCGGAAATACGCAATCAATCAAATCTCCATTCGCATCTACCGTATACATGCCATAGGTATATGCTAATAAATAATAATAATAAAAATGCCTACATATAGTGAATATAACCATACATAAACATCGTGCATACATTGAAGTGGTATTGGTTGTATGGTTGCTCTTGCTGCCGAATCGATCGATTGTCAAATTATTAATTTCGCGCTACATTTAATGTTTCGACATTAATAATAATTAGTGTTGTTGTATTTTTCGACTTGCTGAGCGCAACATTTTTAATGGATCCATTTAGTTGAATTATTTATAAATGTTGAAATGTTAATACTTTTTTTTTCAATTTCAAGTAATTTATCTATATTTAATAAAATTAGCTGTCATTTTGGGAATTTTTCATCCATTTCTATTTTGTTAGATGTCTTAAATTCTTTCAATTTATTTTTTCTAATTTAATGGTTAATTATGTGTTAACTTATTTATTAATTATAGGGAAATTATGGAAATCAAAACTAATCTGATGATTATAATGGAATAGTATTTAAGTGAGATGCATTTTTTGTAATTCGTCTGACTGTTTGCCTCTATGTAATTTAAATTCAATTTGCAACAGTATTTTATAAATTCTACTGTAATTTAGTTTTTGAATTGCAATTATTCGTTATAATATAGCCTAAAAGTGCAATAAATGTATATTATTGTAATAGTAGATAAAGTTATCATTAAAATGGTACTAAAATTGTTTCATTATCTTAATTGGCTCAAAAGTTATTAAAGTTTTTCAACTTTATGGGTTTGTCGCTAGGCCACTTCAATTGATGAAGTCTCCATGTATAATTTAAATGGATCGCTCAGATGCAAAAAGCACTTATTAATTTTGTTACAAACGCAAAAGTAATTCAGCGATTTTAATTATATTTTCAAATAGTTTTTGCTAATTAAATTTCCTTTATTATTTTTAGTATTTTTCTAATTTTATACGGGATGTTGCGTTTTTGAATTTATGTAATTTGTAATAAAGAAGTAAAAAAAAATACAAATAACTTAAATATTTCAACTAGAATATAAAATCATATTTAAAGTGGCACTTAAACGGTTGCTCTGCCTTAATTATTTTAAAAATTTTTTTTTTTTTTTCTTGGCTCGTCTCCTAACTTAATTAGACGCTCTGCTAGAAAAACAAAACTACTTTTTCAATTTTGACCATCATTTTTATTGAATCATTGTTTTTGAATATTATTTATTTATAATAGCAAAACAAAATCGCAAAAATGGGTTACGTAATTTTTTTAAATGGTTGATAAAATAATCTTTTTAATGACACTTGAATAGTTTTTATGTCTCAATTAGTTCAAAAGTTATTAAACTTCTTCTATTTTGTGGGATCGTCTTTTGACTTATACTATAGTTTGGTTGGACTAACGCGGTCTCCATGTATTTTAAATGGGCCGCTCATATGAAAAAAGCTTTTAGAATTTTAGAAACAAAAATGGTGCAGCGATTTTAATAATTCTTTCTTATAATTGTTACCAATTAAATTGTCTTTAATTAATTTAAATGATTTTAAAAGTAAATATTTATGTTTTTAATTTAAATATTATATTTTGATTTTTCAGGTTTTTATTTTATTTTTACATATCAGCAAATAGTAATATTAAGGTCTTAAAATGTGATTATCATAAATTATTAATATAGAAGTTTTAATAACCTTTAAAATTATAGCAAATTTCTTTGGATATCTTAATTAATTCAAAAGATATTTAAGTTTTTCTGCGAGTTCGCCACTTGACGTAACGTTGAAATCACTGAGTTTAATAAAAGTATGGGTATTCGGAAAAGAATTTTCTTTAATTGTCCTGTTGTTTTCAATTCTTTATATTATCCAAAACTTTTCATTTTAATTATTTTCTAAATAAATATTTTAAAAAATGTTTCACTTTCACTAACCGATAATTTAAATTAGTCTATAAACGAAAAATAAATCCTCTACGCTACAAAAAAATATTTCTTGGACTTAATTGATCTCTAATAAATTCATAAATAATAAGAAAACAGTTTCCGACACTGTATAAATACAATATTAATCAATAATTTCATCAAAGGTGGGCTAGAAAATAGGAGCGCACTTTTCCATCGACCGCTTTATGACACCATCAACACACATAAATATTAAAAAGTACGCGTCCAAAGTATCTTATACCTATAGTATACCTGTATGTATATAATAACCCGAAGACGGGATTATTATTAATGAATGTATAATTGCATCATTTTTGATTTATTCAAATGCGCAGATAAATGTATAAAGAAGGCCCATGACGCATTGCGGCAATCATAATGGTAATTGTCTAAAGGCAGTAATTACACAAAATAAATTACGACTTTTTTTTGTTTAATTTGGCAATTCATTTCGTATAGTGTAAATCCACGGTGTACTAGTATATAAGTTTGTACTTATATAGAGAAATAATAAATGAAATGAAATAGGAATGATTTAGCACTATTATTAAAATCTATAGTAAGTGAAAAGGAGGAGACGAAAAAAGTGGTTATGGCTGCTATATATTTCCAGCAGGCACTTACAATTTAGCCGATTGCATGCAGAGTTAAGCAAAACGTTTAATAATACACCTAATGCAATAATAATAATGATAATAGAGAACGTGTGCATGCAGCTTGCGGATATGCATGCATGCATTACTTATATTCTATGTATCAATCAAAAGGTGCTTGTGATGAGAAGTCTCTTCTTTCTTTCGATTTGCCCATTACCAATCAAAGCGTAACAAGCTTTGACTCTTCTCGACGCCATTCGAAGTTTCGAACGATTGCTTTTGTTTTTTAATTTTCTTGCAAGCTCTACCTTTCCTTGCAAGCTTTTTGTGCCATTATTTATAGAAATTTCTATTTGAAACTGAAATTCAAATTTTTGCAAATATCTATCAAAAACAATCAATATAAAAACAATTGAATAATATTGCAAATATAAATAATTATTTATTGCATATGGCGTTCGTAAAATAATTTAAAATAATTAAATGTAAATGTATAACTGATGCATTAAAAAGGCAATTAAATAAATCCAACAGGCCGCTGATGAGTTTCGCAAAAATATTGTTGATTTTATCAACAAAATAATTTATAAACTGTTATTCCGGTTGTTAACAAACCAGAAAACAAATTAGAGAAAATACAGCGACGGGCACTTTTATGCGTACATTTCCATTATGTGAATCAATCACAATCGACATAAAACTACCAATACAATATAATAACAATATCAAAAGTGTTGTTGGCATTGTTATACACATATTGTTAATTTTCCTCTACAAGACTTACGACCGACATCCATTTATTTATTATGTTGTTGTTATATCCAGAGATATAGTCGTGATGATTGTTTTTTTTCTCGTCCTTTTTTAATTCGTTTGCTCTAAGTGTACGTGTGCTACATTACGTTGAGACGATGAAGACGAATGGAAAAAGTCATTCGGGAATGCTTAGAAAACAATTTAATTGCTTTTTCTGTGCATCTCTAATGATATCGAAGTGGGCATTTATAAATGCAATTTGTCTTTTCGAAGTTATCTGCGAAGAAGAAGCATTATCGCATTCATTTGCGTCTATACTATGTGATGAATAATGTTTGCACATCGTCATCCAGCATCAATTAACATCACTCGGAGCTCGCGCGGCTCAATAAAAATCTTATAAAATCCATTGTTTGAACCGTTAGGCCATCCGTACGACTTTTATCTTTTATGCAAATATGACACTATACCTACCTATACGACGAAATAGTATAGGTATCATCTATAGGTTGCCGTGTGTTCTTTTTTCCGATGCTGTTGGTTTTTGTTTTATTTCAATGAAACCGTAAAAGAGGCCCAACCCGTGACACGCAAACTATAAGCACCGCTTCTTGTGCGGCGCGACGCAATTAATGATTGCTGCCAAAAAGCTCATTCTCGATAAGAGTCTCGTTCGCGGTGACCATAAATTTGTTGAATCGTTAAAATTTATGACATTTATGGCGAAAACTTATTCAATTCTATAACACTTATTTAACAGCTTTTCTTCTCGCTTAAAATTGATTCCATTTTACAAGACATGTTTATTCTTAAATTCGGTTCGAAGATTTGAATAGTGATTTAATATTTAAATGTTACGAAAATGTTGCTAATGTTTTTAATTTTGATGAATAAAGTTTGTACATTTAATCTGTAAACTATTGGAGGAATGGAAAAACGCAATGCTTGATGGAATCCCTTGTCTTTGTGATGAGCATCTGACGATTAGGTTAAAGTGCATGGAAGGGATTCCGTTTGGATTTGATAAACGAGCATTTAGAATCGATTGACACACCTTTTCGAGTGAATTGATGTTTTTGCACCTGCACACATTGACTCTGTGGTCAGCAAGCGTCAGGTAGCGCTGGAGGCAGCCTTGAGATGCCTTTCTCTCGTAGATAATACGAAGTATCGATCTCTGTTTTGCCACATATGAGATAAATCCACCTCACTCGCACCTCTGTCAGTCTCTTATACCGTCAGTTTTTCGAATATGCAATATATGTATACGATACTTGCAGCGATGACGTTTAATTTTTCTTTTTATTTCCTCCCGAAGCTCATCTTCATTTGATTAAACATCCAGCGCGAAATCCTAACGGTTCCGCTCCGAAGGGCCCATATAAGTGTCTTAATTTGCAATAAACAAACTTTTAGAGGTCATTTATTAGGCTTACACAAATAAATTTCAGCGAGGTGTAAATTAAGCCGTAGTTGTGGCGGAAAAACCATAAAATGTCGCCAATTAAGTGCTCCTTTATTGGTCAATGAAACTCATTTATAGCTTTGTGCATACTTTTCACATGTTTTTTGAATGTACCGACAGAAAAAAAAATGTTTCCGCTATATGAAGAATCTCATGACAAAATGTTGTCCTGAAAATTTCAGTCATTGAAAATTAAGCAATTTTTGATTTTGTACAGATGTTAGTTGTTAATAACAACTTGTTACTGATTATTAAAACTCTTAAGCGGTATGGATATTAATGAAATCGAATTACATTCATATAAGGTACATATAGAAGAAGAAGAAAAAGCAGATATTAAAAGTTTGTTGAACCACATTCGTATCACGAAAGCAATGAGCTTGGCCTTCGTCGGTTATTGTTTTTCTTCATTAGTTCGTAGTTCTTTATTCGACGATGACCAACATTTATTGTACCAGTAATAGCAATTAGAAGCAGGTCGCATTACTCATCGTCAAAAGGGTTGCCATGAATTATGTAAAAGACATCCCTTAATGATCGTCGGCAGAACAATACTCAGTGACTTCAGATGCTAAATGGCTGGAAGGGGACTTAAGTCTCTCGTCTGAGTGTGCGGTGGAGGGAGTCGCGGATGGACACTGCTTGCGGCCAAGAACGTCAAGCAGTCGCCTCGAGCTCTGTAACTAGTCAACTTCTTGCCATTTTTTTATTATTATTATTACTTCTATATAATTTTGTGGTTGTTGTTGTAATTTTATTGTAATGTGCGATGGACGCGAATCCGGATTCCCCAGACTCGATAAGCAGTGACCAGTTGACCGTTGATTTGCTATCGCCTCGCGGAAAAAGGCGTCGCGTTAACAATAATGAATCCGCGCAAGTTATCGACGAACTGAATACGGACAGTAGCAACAACGGCACTTCGTCGGACCTTAATGGTAAATCCGGTAACAACAATAATGACGTGGGGTTTGTACTCATCGACGACGAGCATGCCGAAAATGGGGATGAAGTCGATGACGATGTAAGTTGTACTTTTTTTTTAAATAAAGATTCATCCGTAAGAAGTATAATAATGTAAAAAGTCGAAAACGAGATGATTGGAAACGAAATAAGAGGTTGGTTTGAGCGGAGACTCCGAGTGTGGGTAGAGAATCGAACCTCAGGTACGAGCGCGGTTTATAATGCCCCGGGTAAACTAGGAAACCCTCCCGCAGGGTACATTCCTCACTCACATAAACTCATTCTTGCTTCTTCGTCTGCTTCTTCTTCTTCTACCTGTAATCCCTTTTCTTCGATTCGTGTTTTATCTTATTTGTATTTTATTGCCCAAACAAGTGCTTTTCTTCGATGTTACTGTTTATTCAGACAAGTAGACCTAAAGAGCAAACTTAACGATACTTCTTGTTTCTTCCTACATAAGTTTACATCTACGTATCTTACAGGATGTTTAATTTGTTTTGATTCTTTAATATTTTTTATTTATTTAAGAGGTTCTTACAACTTACTTATATTTGTTTAGAGATTTTCAATTTTTTTTACCTTATTGCTGATGCTATTAGCCAAAGTTTTTTATATGTTTTGTTTTGTTTTGAGATTTATGTGTTGGTAACAGGCTGGTTACCATTTTTGCACTTTTTAAATCTATAGCAAACATTAATTAAAAATACTCCTATTTATTATTAAACCATAATTTAATAAACGAATAATAATAACAAATGCGAAGAGCCAAATAAGTTTTGCAGGACCCTGTACGATTAAAAAATGTTTAAACAAACATCATCGCCAACACAAAATCATATAGGTACATTGAGATTCATCCATAATTTCTTGCAAGTTATTGTGTTACTCATCTTCGAATAACCAGTAGATAATTCTTCCGCTTTCTTATTTTGTTTCCACCTGAAACCACTTTTTAACTTAACTAATTTAATAAGCAGTAGGAATTTGATTTTCTTCATTTTCGAATACAGTTGATGTGTACATTAACGCAGACATATTTTTTATCTTCACCTTGCTGCTTGTTCTCACATTTAAATACCTACTTCAGAAGATGAAACAAAAAACGAGTTAAGGGACAAAAAGCGAAGTCGAAAAATCACCTGCGATTTGGCTGCAGTTGTCGGGTGCAATTTGCAACGGCAAAAGTGTCATTATAATATGCGAGCGGCCCATTCGGATGCAGAGTATGAATTACACACACACACTTCAAAAGTTATATCTGATTTCAAGGATTCATAATTTATCGTTTCCTGTGTATTGACTCTTTCTTTATAATTTGTACAAATTTATTATTTTGACGTCACCTTATACCGTTTGCCTTTGTAGCTATTAATTCAAATGGAAACATGTAAAATATTGCCGACATATTTGAACATACTACATGTGTTTATTATACATACGGCCATTTAAATGCCTCCTTTAGATTTCGATTTTTAATATTATTCTCTGTAGTACCGGTATTTTATCTCATGCAAATTTTAATATATATATTTCGACTGAGAATAAGTGCAGTCGCAAAACAAATTACTAGAAATTAAACATTTAAATAAATATTTTGCTAATTACTTAAAAAGCAACGCTTAAAGTATTAAACATTTAACTTGATCATCTTAAAGTCTGCAAAAATACCAGAAATTAATTTAGAAAATACCTCATTAAACCTTCTTAAAATCTAATTTGCTACGAGAAGTCCTGATGTAATGTACATTTTCATTAATTTTTAAGTATTCATAAAATGTTAATAGCTTATTAAAATATTTTTGTACCTCAAATCCCAATTCAAATTAAAATGACACATCTTAAACGATCAACAAAATTTGATGTAAGTACAAGAAATTCGTTCTTACAATTAATTTTTTTTTTTTGATAATTTTGCGGTAACTCTGTCGTTTTTTTTTTCGAAACTCCGAAAAAGCAGAGGCGTTTGACGCGAAATAAGTTTTCCTTTTCTTCAAGGGCAAAATCATTAAAATCGGTCAAATCATATTCCAGAAAGAAGTCTTCAAATTATTTAAGGCTGAAATTAATTTAAACACTTTTTTCTGGATTCCATTTCACCGATTTTAGTAATTAAACCATAGAATGTAAACTTATTTTGCTTCGAACATCTCTTTTTGGGAATAACTTTTATGTACTTGCATCTTAAGAATATAAATCTTTTAAAAAACACCACAGAAAAAATGAATAAAAATTTTGAAAGCATCATTTCCACCACATTATCATTACTACCAGCAATAGATCAAACGTTGAAAGTACATAAAAAAGCTTACATAACGAAGCAGAAAAAGTCATAAGCACAAAAAATAATAAATTACGCGTAATAATGCACACTTAAGCAAAGCTAAAGTAGGTACTAAATCGAAGCAACAATGTACGTGTTGTACCTAGAAGAGGAAATTACCGAAGAGATATGTGTTGTGTGCATACACATCACCAGTATGATTGATTCGGTGTGTGTTGAGAAATGCATCTAGTGGAAACAGGTAGCTTGACCGAGTGTAATTTGGTCATCTCGAAGAGTGCCCCGGAAGGTTAACTGCAGCTCTCGAAGCGGGGTAAACGCATTGGCCTGCAGCGTCCGCTCGATTTTTAAAGAGCACGACCGGAGGTACGGCACGAGTTCTGCAGCCAGCAGCTACCGTACTCAAAACATGTAAGCAGCAAGCAACAACAGCAGCAGCAGCAGCAACAGCAGAACGATTCTTCAGCGTCCATCCCCCTGTAGCTACCTCGTTGCATAAGTTGCGCGCAAAAACCAACAACCGTTGCTTCTTTGAAGAGATTCTTTCTCCGCTCTCGCACAAAAAGCGACCGACTTGAATATAATCAATCGCGATGTCGCCGCTGCTCTTGCGCCCATTCGCATTCAAAAGGAAAGCATTAAGTTTTCTAATAGAGCCTCATCGTCGGTGGGGCGAGGGGGCAATTAATAACGTCCACTGTGTGTGCATATGTAAAGAGGGAAATATGAATTTATAGCCTTGGCATATGCGTTGTTACCATTTTAATGGTGATCGTAAATTAATAAATAACGACCATTAGAGGTGGTACACGGCGGCCGATTCGAAACGGAAGAATTACGCGTTCTTATAATAGATGTTACACCATCGCGGCTATTGCGAGAATTTCGTGTCTAACGGTTAACGCTTAATTTAAATCTCCAATGCATACATTAAATTATTCCCAATGCAGTTTCCTCAGCAGCCGTGCGATCTTTAAGAAATCTCACCGATATAAAGGAGAGTAGTATGGCAGATACGGTATATATGAAAATGCATGCGCTGCTTGCTGGAAGGAGCAGGAATTGCACTTTTATCGCACTTTATAGCCGAATCCCTCGCTTTTATGAATTGCCATTTATGATTTAATTTGCGTACGTGTTTCTGATTGAGCTCTCTCTTTTGCTCCTGCGGTTCAAAGCGTATATTTTACACAAATACAGTATGTGTAGATGTGTGTAGATGGTGTTCGAAAGGGGGGACAAGGCGCAGGGCGTGCACTAGCCTGACGGCATTCCTGCGCTCGAGGCTAGCTGCCCCAAGAAAGGCCCCCCTCATCCTTCGATCTTTTGCCACATACACAAATAATACCTACTTATTCGACATACTCATCCTCCTTACACGGGTACCTAACTGGATCTCCACTGCAAGTGTTGCCTTGCACTCCGACTTGTCATTTTCTTTACGAATTCCGCCTTTGGAGCGCTTCTTCGTAATTGCTGCTTGCCTTACAAATCCACTTCAACTAGTGCCCACCTTGTTAAAATATTTTATTCCTCACTAATTATAATCACTTTTATCTTAGCCTCAATTTTCATCTGATGGTCTATGCACTTATAGTCTTTGTTATTAGGGCTTTAGTGTTTTATTTTATTGCGTAAATTGATAATTTATATAATTTAATTTTGTTCGAAATTCAGATTTGAAATAGGCTTAGTGGTCATTCTTCCTTTAGAATTTATTTCTAAAAAAGAATGCATGGAATTGTTTATTATGTATTGCTGTATCTTTGAATAAATATTTATCGTTAACATTAGTTAATTATTCTGTACTGTAAATTATAGTCGATCCTTACCTATAATTAACTTTCCATTAAGTTTGTTTTATTTTATTCTGCAGCGTTTAACTTCATTGATTAAAATTATATTTGCGCCATTTAAATAGCCTCGGCAGAGATTCTCTTCAAATAGATAAAGAAAACCTAAATTAATTAACTAAGTAAACTGAAACGTATAATAAATTGCGGAAACTAAAAAAAGAAAGGAAACATTTATAAAATAAAAGAAACAATTTTCTGATGTGAATAGAGAGAACATAAACCAGTTTTCCGGAAAAGAAATTAAAAGAAGTGCAATTAAACTTGATTAACTAATCGGAAGTCTTTTATCGCGTTACCAAAAAATAATCGACCAACACGCACGCAAGGAGCACTTCTTGTGAAATGCAGGAAGTCGAAACCGTTTCTGATTTTCCAGTAATGAACGAAATGTTGAAGAACTCCTGGCCCGGATTCTATATAGAGTGATGCATTGTCGGAAGATAAATATATATGTATAGTATACCTAGTTGCAGAACAGCACGCACTAAATGTATCGCGTTATTGTTTATAACGAGATTTTAGAAAGTTGATGAATGTTTCTGCGTACAGCGCGCAGATCTTTGTTTTTTTAATCGCACAGATACAGAGGTACGGAACTCGCCCATAAGTCATTAATCAAGCGACTAAATTATCAACCAGTCACTCAATTACCCAGGCTGACGAACATGTAATAACAATTTTACAAAAAGAGAAAAGAGCGACAATCAGATTTATACCTGAATAAGTCGGTTATACTAGTAGTAAGAGAAAATTAATTATCGATATATCGAAATCGATATATTGTCAGTGCGAAGAATGCTAATTGCTTCAAGAAGCTCATTAAAAGCGCGCGCACGCATCACTATTCGAAAAAAGCGCGCGCGGATTGTTTCCGGTGATGGAAAAAGGGGTGGCCGTGAATTAAGCAGCGAACGACCAATGGGGTTACACGCGTGGCGGAAGTGAGAAATTATGCGGCGATTTCAAACAAAATATGCACGCGTGTGGTAAATTACGCGAGACGGGATGTCTGCACACACGCAACACAGCCAATTACCAACGGCCCGCGTCCGATTAATACCCAAACAAAAACCAGATTTCTTTTTTTCTACAATAGACACGTTATTACATCTTCATTATTGCCGAAAGAGTTGAATCGGATGAATAGAGCGGCGGTTTTTTTCTCTTGGTCGAATCCAATTTGGAGTTTTGTGCGGCGTCTCGGTGTGCCTCGGAAGACCTCGGTGCACGTGCTGTAAGGCCCCGGGGGCAGAATATAGAGTAGTCGTATTCTATCATCTATCGTTCACTACCACTACTCAAGCGAGTCGAGGTGGTGACTGCTCTTTGATTGACTTTTAGCGCTCCGCAATCGAAGCGCGCAGTGTTTATTTTTACGGTGTTACGAACTACATTTGGATATACTCTATAATTTGCGATCACAATTGCAGAAGAAATCGGTGTACGTTTCACTTTACTCCAATCTATTTCATTCGCATATACGATACTTAAACTGTTGCAAAGTTTTTGCCGTAGATTGTTGCGCTGTTATTTTCCGAGCGCCCTTTAATTTTCGGTTCTGTTTGATTGCTTGCAGGAACGTTTGACGGCTTCCGGCCATGGGTCTCTGGCGTTGAGCGGCAGTTCCCCGGGATACGGTGCCGGCGGTTCCGGGGGCCATCATCGTGGATCAGTGCATCACGGGTCCACGATGCAGCATCAACTGCCGCAGCCGGACTTCCAGCCTCCGTACTTTCCGCCGCCATTCCATCATCCGCAGAGTCCGCCGCCCCAGCAGCATTTGGAGTACTTGACGGACCCGTACGGAGGACTCTCCGGACTCCATCACTATAACCAACTGGGATTGCGGCGTGAGGGAGACCCCAATCACACTCATGTGGTTAGTATACTTTGTTGATCTTTGAATCGGTATGGGAAAAATCTCATAAATTCGACGCAAGATTAAAGATCGATCGGTGAAGATCGAGTGGAGTATGAGCCGGAGTATGGATATTGCAAGCAAGGGGCGAATAGCTGACATTCCCCGAGCGAGTTATGCCTAACTATGTCAAGAAATATGTCGAGATTCCTTCCGCATCTATCTTTATGCACGTGTTTGCGTTTCTTGTTACGCTGCGGTTACTCTAAACATGAGCACCGCCATAATAATAATAATCGCCGGTGTCACGTCGTCGCATCGTAATAATTACGTTGACCGAAGAATCTCTTTAGTATCTTCAAAGAGTTTTGCTACGATGTGCCGTTCTGTTGCAGAGCCAGTTGAGTCACGGTGCGGGATTTCCCTATAGCGGCACGCCGGGCGGAAGACCCGATTACGGGATTCCGCAGAGGCCGCACGATGATTCCCTTTCGTTGCATCAGACCCTCGGACAAGCTGTCGAAGAGGCTCAAGGGGGTATGGACGAAAACACTGGATTCATATCAGAACTACCTCTACTTAAAAGTAAGTGCCTTACATTTTCAATCTACATTTTTTTTTCTCAATCTACAAATCTACAAAAATAGTACCAAACCATTTTTTATTTATTTTTGGAGTGAAACAAAGTTAATTTGAACTAAAATAAATTATTCAATTTTTTATTTATTAATTTTATTCAAACTACAAGCAGTTAAATGATATCATTCAAAAACTTTTAAAAGTATAACGAATGCTTTTGATCACTTTGTGCTTCATCAATCAGGCGAAAACTTTCAAGAAACAAATTGCACTATTATTGGTTTAAAATTGAAAGTCCCGTAATGATTTGTTTGTGATGGGCGTTTCGCACACATGTCACTTCTGAAAAATAGGGTTGTTAAAATGGGTCCCGCAGAGATACACTAACACTACCCTCTTTAAAATGCACAATAACTTTTTATCACAAAGGATCACACAATCGACACAATGTACCGGCAAAGTAAAACTTAACAAAATTTTTGTTCGGCATAAGAATAGGTATACGAATTCAGATCGGCTCAAATTACCATCGACTAATCACAGATTACCGGTACCATTTTCCTATCATTGACGTTTAAATGAGCGAGCCGTCGAAATGGAATTTCGAAAATCGTTTAGTAGTATCTACAAATAATAAGGTTATTTCTCAATGCTAATGATAGAGTATAAAAGTTCCTAATAAACAATTATGATTTTCAAATTACCTATGTGTGTATTTGTACGTGACACAAAACTTTCTAAAAATATTTTTCGACGGCGTTCTGTTCACATACATTTGTTGTTAAATAATTCTATTAAACACTTCTTTTAGTGTTGCTGCAAAATTTGCTTCTTAGAAATTTCTTGCACAACATAGAAAAAAAAGTTCATTAAATTCATTTCATTTTTGCTTGCTAAAAGTTTAGCAAAAAAATACCTCAAAGAAGAAATTTTATCGTAGATACAAAAATCGTTTCCTGTCCCGAATGGACCACAGAGTATGTGTAAATTACATTTTAATGTATGTACTCGGGTATAATTAAAATGCTAGTGAGTGATATAAAAGCGATTGAAAGAACGAGTTTTTGCCGACATAAATCATTAATTTTGGCATCTTTGCAGGCATAAAGGGAAAAGACCACACTGGCGGATCAATGGTATCTCCCAGTGATGTATTCTGCTCTGTCCCTGGTCGCTTATCGCTACTATCCTCAACCTCAAAGTACAAAGTAACGGTGGGTGAAGTGCAGCGTCGCTTATCTCCTCCGGAATGTCTGAACGCTTCCTTGCTGGGCGGCGTTTTGCGTCGCGCCAAGAGCAAGAACGGCGGAAGGATATTGCGGGAAAAACTGGAGAAGATCGGACTCAATCTTCCGGCCGGACGGAGAAAAGCGGCCAACGTCACGTTGCTCACGTCGCTCGTCGAGGGCGAAGCCATTCATCTAGCCAGAGATTTCGGGTACGTGTGCGAGACGGAGTTTCCGGCACGACAAGTGGCGGAATATTTGTTGCGGCAGCACGGCGAATCCATGCGTCGCAAGGAACTCCTGCAGGCCACCAAGCAGGTGACGAAGGAACTGATGGATCTGCTCAATCAGGACCGCTCGCCATTGTGCAACACCCGGCCGCAGATTCTTCTCGATCCCAGCATCCAAAGACACTTGACGCACTTTTCGCTAATCTCGCACGGGTTCGGTAGTCCCGCGATAGTGGCCGCTCTCACAGCCATCCAGAACTTCCTGAGCGAGTCGCTGAAGCATCTAGACAAAGTTTATCCGAATCAGAACCAAGGGCAGCCGATGCTCGTGACTTCTTCCTTAGATAAAAGTAAACTAGATGACAAAAAGTGATCTTAGTGCGGCTATAAACTTATATAGTGTTCATTAACAATGTATGTGTTTGTGATCTAATCTATACTTGGGAGGTGAAGCATAATAAACGAGAAGTCCGTACGGCGCGCGGAAAACTCTTTAAAGTGACGATAACTTTTCAGACTTCTCTTTTGATGATGGTAAACGCGTCACCGGTCTTTGTTGAAAAGCGCAGTTTTTTCCTCTTTTCGTTGTGTTCGTGCTCATTATATAGAAATAATATTTGGGTTTTTTCTTATAATATATAAGCACCGACATTATAATTCGTTTAATTGTTTTTTTAATGTAATTATATTTCGAGAAAATATATTTTTTGCATATCTGCAATATATTACCTACGTAAATTATAAAAAAAACTGTAATTGACGTTTTAGTTAAATTAATTAATTAAATTATAAAAGCAATTTCGATTAAAATTAACAATGAACTAAATTAATAAACTTTTCGCCGGAAAGTTTGTAAATAAAACTTAATAATCTATTATGTAATATATCATTTTTATTAATCATTCATGTAAAATGTTTTGTTAAGAAATCGCATGAATAAATCGAATGATATTTTCAAAAATTTTATTCTCGATTTTGCAATATTAAATGTACAATTTTCTTTAATATTAAATTTCATTTATTCTAATGATTTTTGGCATTTTTTTGTTGCAGATTGTTTTACAGATGATAATAAACGTTATAATGCTAATATTTTTAAATATCTTAAATATTTCCATGTAAATTTCAGTACTGGAAGCACTCTCTTTTGTCGAGAGGAAAAAGCATAGGTACTAATTAACTTATAACAATAAAAATCTGTAAAAAATGTTGTACAACTTTTAAGTAACAGATGCCATCATGTTTTAATATAAAAAATAAATTTATTCTGCAAATCGCAACTGCTGGTAGGCAACTGCAATCATTAATTTGTTAACTTT
>JASKGO010002950.1:0-13598 GCA_030556065.1 Holobus sp. GC000080 | reverse complement strand
TAATAAGATTGCCTAAGTTAATGTCCACAAACTGAATTAATTGCGGGGTGGTTTATCAGTTGTTAACGATGCAAATTGGGTTGCTTACGTTATTGTCCACTAATTTGAATTAATTTTTTAAACTTTAAATCGTTTCAACCTTTGAAATAACGCCATTTTTGTTATAAACATTGTTTACGACAATTATTAGCTCAGAAAAGAGCTGTTATCGTTCGACAAAGTGATTGTTTTATTATTAATATTGTTTATATCAATTGTTAGCTCTGAAAAGAGCTGATTTTGTTTATAAATTTGTTAAAGATCTGAAAAACATTAAATTAAACAATAAATACAAGAGGTTTTAGGGTTTTTCTTTTTCTTTTCTTTTATTGCTGTAATTGTTAACTATATTTTTCAATTAAAACTAATGGAAACAAATATTTATTTAAAATAAAAATTTCATATTTATTGATATTTTCCTTAAAACTATAATTTTACATTTAAATTAATTATTTTAAGTTACAAATATTAAATTAGCCATGATTATTGTAAAGACCTTCAGCTTTTAGCAATTATAATATTATAAAAATACCAATAATACTATTTATTAGCTTACTTCCAGTTTAAAGTGAAATAATAAATAAACATTCTTTCTCATTTTATTAAACATTTGTTGCATTTTGCAGATATTTTGATCGAAATCCACGTCACCTGTAATAAAAGTATAATAAAGCGAAACAAACCTGAAATCACGACCAAAACTGCATATTTTTATTATTACTTATCAAAAAATAGAACAGAAAGAAATATAGCTACCTTTAGAAATGTAGATTATCCACCATTTTAAAGCAAGTGTACAAAATCGTTCACTCCTGAAGATATACCTACTAAAGAACAATTGATGCAAAAAAAAAGAAAAGAAATTTTCACAATATGTATATTTTTATTGAGAACAAAAACCATATTGGGGAGAATATTGCAAATACTAGTAGTTTTAAATATTCATAGGATCCATAGTATTTTGTCTACTAGTCAACTATGTATTTTATGTATTTGGCAAATGTACCCAATAGTTACAATTAACAGCTACATCATAAAAAGTCAGTAATATATGGTACTTATAGAAATGTTCGCATTTAGTACACACTTATACTTAATGTTGTTGTTTTTTGGTACCTTCTAAAACCAGTCTATACAGTTTGTTCAATCTGAGATCAAAATTTTACTAGTGGCTACAAGAATCTAAATAATTTTAGTAGACATTCTTCGCAAATCACATCCACTTTTAATTGTGTGCCTATAATTAGTGCTTATAGTACAAAAAATATATACCACCTATAAATAATCTACTTCAAATGCATCAACAATTTCGAAATAAATGTGTTTACGAGACTAAAAATCGCTTAAAACCGTTCAAAGTATAAATCACAGAATTATAAATAAAAGTATCACAATCACAAGAATTATTGATAAAATAATAATGGCCATCCATTGTCTGCGATCTAAAATTTGCAAAAAAGCATCCAATACAGACACACTTCTTCTAGCTATTGCATTTTTTTTGTTTTCAAAGATTTTCTACTCACCATTTGACATGTGCAAAACCTTGGCAACCTTTTTCATTGTAGAATCCAGTTTGCTTTCAGTAGTTTCCATTTCTGTGCCAAACTCATCCAGCATTCTAAATGAAAATTCAAAATTTAACAAAGAAAGTGCATTTTTAAGAATACTGAAATTCTACCCAGCTTGTTCGTCTATTTCCACCGCAATATGACGCGAAACCGTCTTGAGAGATCCCAAAGTATCACTAAGTGCCTCTAATTGTTCATCTTGGTTCCTGGTCATATACTGCTGCTGCGATAAAGTGTCGTGCAAGAACCGCTGAGGACTGTCCAACTCGTTCTCCAGTTTGGAATATTTGGTTGCACCTCGGCCATTACTACTGTTCAAAACACGAACAGGACTTTGCTCCAAAAGAGGCTTCAAATATAAAAGTAAAATATAATTTGCTTAAAAAAAATTCCAATTATATTTACCTGTCTAGCAGTTCGATCCCGATCTCTATTTCTATTCATATTGATTTTGTCTTTCATAGACTGAAAATTAACAAGTCAAATATTTTTTTTTATAAATTTAAATCCAGAAAAAAATACCTTTACTTCCTCTCTAGTGGAATCTATGAAATATTTCCTTGTAGTTAATTCCTTATTATCAAGCTTGAACTTTGAAGGATTTTTTTCAACAATATGTGCTTCAAAATTAAGGAAAACATCTCAAAAAAAAAAAAAAAAACCAGGCAGCCAAAAGAAGAAAATGTTAATTAAAAAGGATATCAATAGTGTCTTCCAAATCCTCCAAATCCCATTCTATGCTTCTGAGGGAATTCTTTAGTTCAGTGTTGGTCCATTCAATTTCATCTTTAGTAATACAGAGAGAATCATCCTGTAGCTCTATCCATCGCAAATACAATCCTCGAGTTTTGTTTAGGGCCTTAAAAACTTCACTGAAAACCAACAGCAAATTAATGAACTGGCACAAATACAATGTTATAAGCAACAAATACCATTTATCACAAAAAACATTTCAATGCTATTAATGCATGCTTTGTAAATGGAAAAACTAAAAATATCCACTGTTGTTTACTCTGAAAGGAAACAAACGTGAAACTAAGGACAAAACGTAAATACATACTGAAATAAAGGCTACGCAAGGTTGAAATCTGGGCGTGCACTAGAAAAGCCTATGAATATTCGCAAAATTCGTGAGTCTCTTACTCTTTAACAACGAAAAACGGATCTTCTAACGTCATATCAGTTACGACAGGCGTTTATTGTTGTTTTGTGTACCAGCAAATCACGGACCACATTAGTGGAATCTTGTTAATATTTTGATCATTGCACTAAATTTAAGGGTAGCAAATAGAATTGCTTTTTGATTAATGGGGCAGTAGCATATGAGAACCCCAAAGTGTGTGACCGCAATGTCACACCGTCGATTATAACTGAGTGACTCACAGAGCAGCAGAGCAGGCTTGCAAGCTGTTTGTTTGGGGAATTCCTGGAAGTCCCGATTTATCGATTTAAGGACTTCCGCAGGACCGACAGTCCATTACAGCCATTTAAATTTTCAATTCAATTTCATTTCTTAATTATTTAGATTAAAAATTTATATAAATCAGTCTTTTTTTAGTAAAAAAAAACTACTAAACTGTTTAAACAAATGAAAAATAATTTATTTTTTCCATAAACAGGCAAATAATTATTATAAAAATTACAGTAATCTAATCATAGCTAAATTACGGACAATTAGAAGTAAAACAGCTACGCACTTTGTGCTGCAAGTTCTGATCTCTCTTGCATATCCTTAATTATTAAATCGTACTTGTGTTCAAATTGCAAAAACTCAATGTCCTGAAGCCTCTTCTTAGCCAACTTGAAAACCTCATTGATATTTTCCTTCGAACGAGGATCATTAACTTTACAATCTAAATAAAAGTTAACCAGATTAATCCACGGATCGATATCCTCGTGTCCGAACTGTTCAATTGCCTGTTTGTGGCATTTTTCGAGAAATTCGTACGACAGATATCGACCGCCGAGCGTTTTGCCGATGCGGCACATCGCATTGTACATTTCCTTACAGTACGGCGTACTTTTCGCCAAGCGCTCATACTCGCTGATAAGCTTCTTGACGGATTTATCTAACGACAGCCACTGAATGTAATGCGGTTTCAGTAAATTGGCCACCTCGGCATTGCATTCTAAGCCCTTCAGGTAACACTTTTCCACTTCGCCATCGTTAGAGGTAAGTACCAGATGACCCAAATACAGCAACCACAACGGACCAGACCTCTCTCCCAAAGCCTTCAGCCCTTTTTCGAACGCCGCATTGATGTCGTCCATTATTCCCTTGGTCATTTCCAGCTGCATGCGCAACTTCCACAAGTCGACGCTCGAAGGAAGCTTGTCGTTTGCCATTTGGGCCACTCCAATAGCTTTCTCATCGTCCATGGTTTTTATCCAGCAAATGTAGCCTTTTTCGGAGATCGAGGCCCAAGTGTACGCTCTATTGAAAAATGGTATCAAAGTTGATTTCACCATTTCGCCGCTCAGGGATCCTTCGTTTTTCATGTCGACCATACAGCCGATGTACAGGTGCCACATGTTATGGCAGTTCTTCCCAGATGTCCACTTGATGCCTTGTTCGTACATGTTGATGCAATGGTCCAAAGCTTCGGTTTGCTTGACGCTGGTAACGATGCCCTCTTCCGAATAATGAATACCGCGTCGTTCTCGTTGGGCCAAGAAGTCCCACATCAGTTCGTCGTCCTTGTGAGCATCCAGCAAATGTTCGATAATCGCTTTCTGCAGCGGTAGAGTAATCGGATAGGTCTCCATCCAGGCCAACAGATCGGTGAAAAATTCCCGTCTTGTGACATCCTTGAACATGGCGTCTGCGTAGGCTTTAAACTTATCGTTTAGCTGATCGTTTTCGCATTCGAATTTGATGTTGACTGTTACGCTCCGCATCTCATACAGTAGACATTCCTTGTAGATCTCAAGATTGTCTTCGTGGATCTTGAGGGCTTGTTGGAGCAAACGGAGCGCATAAGGGGGATCCTTCTTTTCGTGGAAATACCATCTTGCCGCCACGAGCCATACCAACGGATTTTTTTGATGATTCTAAGACAAAATTATTAAAAATAACAACTAAATTTTTATGTTTTGACCAAATTACCTTGATCATGGAGTTGCAAATAGAAGTGGAAGCATCCACATAATGCATGTCTTTGCAGAACTTGAAAAAATCCAGGTACAGGTCCACATCATTAGGAAAATATGTCACTGCCATCTCATAGAGGTTTTTCACCCTGTTCAGCATTCTGTATTTCAGTTTGTGCTTTTTCTCAGCAATTTCCTTAGAGACTCTACGCACTTGGATCAATTGGACTACAGTTACTACATACTTAATGTATTCTTTAAAGGTGGCTGCAGTTTTCTCTGTGCTGTTTAGTTTGTTCTCGTAATTAAAGTAATTCTTTGCTATATTGCTAAAAACAAAAGTATGTTGACTATACGAAAAAAAAGTGAAGGGAAGAAAACTTACACATATTCTTCTCTTCTGCACATGCTGGTTCGTTTTAGTTCCTCTATTTCTTCGCTTATTAATTCCAAGCGCCTCTGTACTGATTCTGACATATTTATTTATTTATTATTTGCGTTTATAATGGAAAATTGTAGATGTTTATTAAAATGTGCTGTGCATGAGAGTTTATTTATTTGAGGTTAGTAAATCATGGAGATAAGCATCCCGGAGTTGCCAAGATCAACTAAGATTGCCTAAAAGTACTTTTTTTTATAAATTGCGAAAATTTCCGCAAATTTTTCCAAAATTGGATTTTAAAAAGGAAATATATTCTATTCATAGCATTTTACAAATATTTATGAGCCTAAAGAATAATACTAAATACCTACATAATTAACAAATCATGATAACAATTGATTCTTGGCTAGATCCTCTTTACGCTTTTCCTTGCCTCTCAAAATCGCCGTTTTAAATAAATTACAATATAAACTAATAGAAGCAGTGCTATCATCATTTCCTGGTACAGGATAAGTAATTAAATTTGGATTACAATTAGAATCAACTATTCCTATTGTAGCAATAGACATTTTAGCTGAATCTCTAACAGCTGTGTGCTGCAAAAGCACATTGTTCAACGTATTTAAAAAAATGCACAAATCCGGAAGCCTTGTCACAGCCCCAAACTGTTTATCAGCATTGGTAAATATGCCGCCTCTCCAGTACCTTGTGTGTGCATATTCACCACATTCCAAAGCAGTTTTTTCTACAAGATGCATATTTTGTGCTCCTCTGTGAAAGAAGACAATTATTCCATCTCTGTAAGCTATATGTGCAGCTATATTCAGTGCTCTTCTCAAGTAGTCAGCAGTTTTATCCAAATCGAAAATGACGTGATCTAAGCGGGAGCCGTAAATGAATGGAGTCATTCTTTGATCCAGTGAACCCACTTTGTGACCATAATGTACTCTGGCGTCAAAGAGATCCTTCACAGTGAACAAGTTATGCACTTTAAAGTAATCGGGATGCCTCAATGTGCTCTTCTGATAACTGTCGGCTGCAAAATAAAATTAAATAATGTTAAATTTAATTTTTATTTCTGGAAGTAACCTAAAAAAATTACCTGTTAATTCTGCGGATGCTTCCTGAGCGGGATTCGGACATGTCGATAGCAATTTACATAAATGAGTAGTTCGTTTTGATGTTATATTTAAAATGCTGCTTTTTAAGAGCATTTTTGTTAATTTTCCGGTTTTGTTTTGGAGTTTATTTTTAAAGCACAACACGCTGCTTAATTTTGACAGTCGCAACCACAGCTGTCATTTTCATGGTACTTTTTGACTTTTTGGTGCTTTTGGCACTTTTCAATGCTTTTCAAAGTCAATGAAATTAACCAATGGAATGACGTTGTTTATTTTTAATTCTTTTGTTTCTTTTTTATGCTATTTGTTTGCACTTTTATTAGTTTTTGTTGTTGTCTTTATCATGTTAATATGTTAATGTTCATGTTTTTGTTCTCGTAATTATCTTACATGTTTTTGTACGAAGAAACAATCGGAAACAAACATTAAAAAATGCTGCGATTGCTAAAAAGTCACGGAAATGAATAATGCAAAATGGAAGGAATTATTTTAAAAATATTTGAAATTACTTAATTTACTAGCAACGATAAGGACGGCGCCAATTTTTTCAACCAGCAAAAAATTACATTGTGTGTAAAAACATCAAGTAGAAAGTTAATAATTAATGGTACTGCAAACTGCAATTTGTATTCAAATGAAATGGGAAAACCATAATAGGCAGTACTGGCTGCATTTAAAACAACTACTTTTATGTGCTTGCAAATTGCACAAATTGATTAACCGCAGTTGCGAACAACACTGAAATTATTCAAATCAATTAAAACCTTGGTAAGAAAGAAGACGCTTCCTTTATTTGGATTTTTTGGCCAAGGCCTCATAAAATAAAATAAAAAATGCGATTCCCAAGTATGTCTTGACGCAATGCGATAACACTTATCCACATATTGTTTTAGAAATGGAAACCGACGAGTAATAAACGTTGGCACGAACAGTGAAATTCCAGACGGCGAATGAACGGTACTTGTTTTAAAAAAAAAAAAACCGAAACGGTAGACAGCGAAAGCGCTCACTCGACGGATTATCTTTCGTTAGTTTCACATCGCATGTCAACGATTAGCTACAATTGTAAGGCTATAATAGGTGTGGGGGCAATTCTAAGTTCAATGCAATTACAATTTGCTTTTTCAGATCGGCGTGGGATTATCAATCAATTAACTGACGTCCTCTAGTTCGACTACCGGTTTATTTTTACTCGCATTCTTGCCGTTAACAATTTAACAATACTCGAAAATGTTCTGGGAATTAATTGGAGTGGCTGTGTTCGTTTACGGAATTATTTATTCATTACTATTGCTACTAGTGGACTGCGATCTTCGGTTAGCCTTTTACGAAAAATTCGGCAAATCAATCAGCAAGTATACAGCAATTTTTATTAGCGTTTTTTTAATGAGAGCTTTCCTGCAGGTAGAATAAAAGGCAACGTGGTGTTTATAACAGGAGCTTCTAGTGGAATAGGTGAAAGCACTGCTTATGAGCTTGCCAAACATGGAGTGAAGCTTGTGCTGGCTGCCAGAAGGAAGAATGAACTTGAAAGAGTAAAAACTACTTGTCTGGAGGTTTCCAAAGGGCAGCTGAAGGAGAATGATGTGCTGGTTTTGCCAATGGATATGCTTAATATTGGCTCCCATAAAGCCTGCTTTGATCAGGCTGTGAATCATTTTGGCACTGTTGATGTGCTCTTCAATAATGCTGGCAGAAGCCAGAGAGCCATGTGGGAAAATATTGATGTGGAAGTTGACAGGCAATTGTTTGAATTGAATGTGTTCTCTGTGATTAATCTGACCAGGGTGGCTGTGAAGTATTTCAATCAGAAAGGGCACGGACATATTGCAGTCACTTCCAGTGTGGCAGGAGTCCTTGGTGTGCCTCTTTCTGGCAGCTACACAGGATCCAAACATGCTATTCATGTAAGCTATTTTTTTATTCGTTTGTTTTTTCTGTAATGAACTGTAATGGAGGTTTTTTGCGGTTTTTTCGTGTGCGAGCAATTTGTTTGTTGTAAAATGCGTCAGTACTTACTCGGTATTTTTATATCTTGAGAAATTAATTGCCTTCATTTTGCATGTCACCGTTTTGCTTTTTTATGTTTTATTACATTTGCAGTGAATACTTTAATTATCAATTTATGTTATGTATTTAATTATGCAAATTTTTCGAATTGAATTTGCCGCAAAAATGTCCTTTTTGCAACGTATTTTTCTTTACAACAAAACAGCAGCTTTTTTTAATTTTAACACCCGAAAGTTAATATTTAATTAAAGTTGTTTGGGTTTGGAAAATCGTAATTGATAATTTTTATCTTGAGAAAATATTTGGTTTAATTTTTAACATCCTTTTTAGCTGTTTATTAAATTTGAAATTTTTAGTCATTGAATGTGAAATTTTAAAGATTTCAAACATTTAATGTTACAAAATTTTACAAGTTTTTTTTATTTGCTTTAAAATTGATTTTATGTGAAATTTTTAACATTTCAAACATGAAACAAGTAATTTTTTTAATAATTTACTTTAAGAATTGGCACTAATTAAGTTTTGAAAAACATGTTTTTAGGGTTACATGAACTCTTTGCGAAACGAAAAGTTACAAAAGAACATAACAGTGAGCTTGTTTTGTCCAGGACCGGTGCACACAAATTTCCTGCAAGAATGCTTCACAGCCAATGCCAACGAAGTGAGAAAATCAAATTTAAAAATACAAAAATAAACAACATAATGAAAATTTCAGAAATACGGCGTTGAGGCTAAAAAGGAAAACCGAATGACGAGTGACCGCTGCGGCCAATTATGCGCCGTAGGAATTGCCAATAAAATTTCCGAAACTTGGATGGCCAATTTTCCGTTAATACCATTCACATACTTCGCTGTTTACTTTCCAATCCTGTTTAACCTGTAAGCTACTGACCATCTCTCTATTTGTTCTCACTTGTTTGCCCATAAAACAAATCTTTTTTTTTATTGTTGTTTACAGAGGTGTAAAAATATTAGGACCAGAACGCCTGTTCAAACTGCGAGATGTCGAATTCAAAGCGGACGAGGTACAAGTACCACCCATTTAAGTCTCGTTTTTGTTTTAATTTCTTTTCTTTTTTTTTTGACAATTTTATAATCATTTTTTAATGCCATAAATTAATTATTTTCACATTAATCATTAATGTATAATTTTACATTTGTGTATTTTTTTTATAATTGATTTGTTGACCGTTGACCAATATATGTTTTAATATATTTTTTCTTGAAATTTTAGGATTCAAAAGATAAGTAATGGCAGTTGGTTATGGTAGACTGGTAGAGGGTCTAATTCGCAGTCAAACATTTAGAAATAATTGTTTGTAATAGTGCATGCCGCTTATTTCTCGTATCATTAAGCCTTTGGTACTTTGGCGCTTTTTATTAATTTTCTTTTAGCGAATAATAACTAAAGAATTCTTTGCAGATAACTAAAATTAACTTAAATGTAATTATTTGTATAAAGTTTATACTATTAACTCATCAATTCGATTTATAGATCTTGGTTTATGAGTATATAATATCATATTTAAAACTAACATTTCAATAAATAAAATTTCCTAAAGCGCATTCTTGTTCTTCTTATTCTTATTTATCTTTCTTGTGTCCTCCGGGACTTTCCTCTGTTTCTGCTGTGATGTTGGAATTGGCCAAAACGTTCTCGCTTTCCGCAATTTGTGAATCATTGCAATTTGTGAGGAATTTTCCACTAGCATAGCCCATGACACCGCAACCAATGGCCGCTGCTCCTCCAATCTTTAATCCTGCCACCATTCCCAAAGGTCCTCCGACCAATGTACCCAATAAAGCCCCCGTTAAAGGGTATGTGGCCTTATTAAATCTAAGGAATTTAATGAAAATCCGATTTTATTAAGGTCCAGAGAAAAATAAATGATTGTTGTTAGTCCAAATTTATCAAGGATCAGAGAAAAATAAATGATTTAAATTATTTACTTAATGAAATGAACACTTACTTAGTTGCTTTAATAAGCTCTTTGAGGCCTCTATTTACATTATGGTGAGCTTCTTCAACATTTGTTTCAACAGTGTCCACAGATTCTGCTTGATCAACAACCATTTCATTTAAATTCACATAAATGTTCTGTAAATCTTGAATATCAGTCTCCAGAGCCTCAATTCGCTGTAATTTACTTTGTTCATGCTCTAACTTAATTTCAGATATGCTCTTCTCTAATTGCAATTGATGGCAGTTGAGGAATGGATTTTCATTTTCAATATTTTCATTGATGCTGTTCTCAGAATCACTCAAAATCATTGACTGCTTCTCTATGGCATTATAGTCTTTTATCAACAGAGTGATTGTTTTCCTCAAACTGAATGTTTTCTCATCAAATTTATCCAAATCTGCATTGTCCACTTGAGCTCGCAGTGTATCTAATTCATAAACCAAGTCTTTCAGTTGCTTTACAACTTTCTTCTTATCTTTTACTTCTTTCTTCAGCTGCTCTAATTTTCCAGAAGTGGCCAACTGAAGTATTTAAAGCAGAATTAGGTAAATTACAAATGAATAAAATTAGTCTTACTTTGTGGGCAAAGATCTTGTGATTTTCGAAAACGCTTTTGTGATGCGGTAAGGCCTCATCGTAGAATTTGTTCAAGGGAATTTCCAGTAATTTGAAAGGTTGCTTCTTTACCGTGGTCATTTTAACTAGCAATTACGCATAATTTTCGTATCACAAAGGATATTTTGTTACCTTACAGGATAAAGGACTTGTGATGACTGCGCGAGCAGATGTTTCCACTGAAGGTTAAGTTCCTCTGATTTTTACGATTGATAACAGAGGACGCTATGAGTATTACTTGGAGAAGAAATTCAAAATTTAAAAGTTTTACCGCCCTATTGTTTAGTTTTTATTGTTTTTTTTTTTAGAATAAACATAAATATTCCAGCAGAAGATTCTTTTAAGGTTGAAATTTGTTTACAACTCACATAAAAAGAAGCTGATATTTACATTTTCGACACAAAAAAAAGTTATTAATAAAATTTTACCGTATATTGGTTTAAAAAGGAAACAAATTAAGTTTGTTGCTTGCAAAAATTGCCAAAAATGTTGATTGTTCCAACTTAAGCATTAAACCACGAATATAGTATCTTCAGATACCTCTAAATAAAAGACCCGGACGGTATTTACTGGCGAAAATGCGTGAAACCTATTTAAACAATGCGCTTTGTTTAAAATTCCGAAAATAAATAATCGGCAAATGCGGTGCCGTTATAGCGCGGGGACGCATTACCGGAATGCGAATTTCCCTGCATCTGCCTTCTGTACGTTATAATTCAATGTTTCGCGATTGGCAAGTGTCCCCAGCGGATTAATAAACACATAAATAGTCAAATGGCAACCGGCTATCAAGTGGCTATAATTTAATCGCCAGTAAAGATATGGAGTGTACGTGTCGCGAATAGAAAATCGCCTTCATCTATGCCTACCTACAATACTAACTGTCGGAGGCTGCGGAAAGAATGGTCGAAGGAAAGAAGCAGAAGCAACGAAGCCAAGAAGCAGAAGAAGAAGCAGAAGAAAAAAGAGTTCCATATGGCGGTGGCAGCATGAACAGCCTTCTAAATTAAATGAGCATTGTGATAATGCCCGTTTAAATATGGAATTAATGACTGGTCATTGCAAAAAGGTGACAAGTACGCAGAATACGGAATACGTACGCATCATATACAGTATAGGTAAAGCACCTGCTGCTGAAGCATTTAAAATCGCTATATAAGTATTGTAGGCAGTCTCTCTACTTACTGCACAACTTATTTCTCTATGCGTATGTAACATAAGTTATTTTATTCCACTACTGTGTTCGTACTTCATCATTGCCGAGCCGGTGCGTGAATACCCTACTTGGTGGACACTTTTTACTTAGTACTTACAATTGCTTGTTCCTTGTCAGCCGCAATACGCTTTCCATTGATTTCATATTTTTCTGCGAACTCACTTTTTTCATTTTTTTTTTTGTATTTTAAACGGTCATCAAACGGCATCAAAAAAGCCACTGAATTTTACGTATGCATGGTGTATACTAGATATTTCGTTAAATTGTAATTTCTTGTGAAAAAAATTCAAATTGTGATTATAAATTGATAAAAAATATAATGATTTACTATTATTTTGAATATTTTTTATTGAAACGAAGAAAATTGTTAATTAGAATTTTTCTCAAAGAGGATTTTTAACATGAATAAGAACAAAAAATATTATATTGTTTTTTTAATTTGATAAAGTTTTATTGTTTTGCCTTATTTTTTGCAAAATACAAAAGCGAATTGAACAGCATTAAAGGCTTACTATGAAAAATGCACAAAATCTGCTGCAAAAAGAAACAAAAAGGTACAAAGCGACAGACAATTTCAATTTAACTCATTTAAAAAAAATGAACCACTGAACTTTTTTTTAAATTCGATTTTTAAAATAATGATCTTAAAAATGTAATGAATTCTGGAATTAAAAT
This sequence comes from Holobus sp. GC000080, assembly GCA_030556065.1. NCBI lineage: Eukaryota > Metazoa > Arthropoda > Insecta > Coleoptera > Staphylinidae > Holobus > Holobus sp. GC000080. Next base: position 915 of record JASKGO010002950.1, on the reverse strand, counting down.
AATATGTCCTCCATTGGTCCCAATACTAATTACCAAACATCAAGATACCAATGATGGTATAAAGTTCTTTTAAAATCTTTGATTAACAAAGGTAAAAAACTTACTTAAGGGGTTTTAATCTTTTCATTTTGAAAAACAATGCTATATCTAAGATTTCAGTAGTAGTCAGTGCTGAAAACAAATTTTACCTGTTTTTCATTAGTTTAAAAAGAGCAATAAAACATAAAAACAAAATCACACACCTTAAGAAAAAATATATAGGAGACACAATAAATCAATATAGGGTTTTATATGAGAGAAGGGACCAAAAAACTGACTTGTGACCAGCGCAGTGAAATTTTAGTTTTTATTTTTGCATAAAGTTGTGAAAAACTGCAACAAAATTCATATTTTATGTAAATTTTATACTTGTGAATTAGTAATGTAATTTTTTTTTAAGTTTGGAACGAAAATTCAAATTATATCTAAATTTTTATAAGTTTTTTATTTTTACAGAAATGTATAGCATAATTTGGGACAGAAGGACTAATACTTTTTCTTTTTAATCAAAATTATTATTAACAATTATTCGAATTTCAAAGAATTTAAACTTTTTAGAATTCAAAAAATCTTTTGATATAACGAAATCTATGATACGACTATAGGCCTATAGGTATAAGCAAACAATTGATGAAAGTCCTGATTTGTTAACTTACAATTTTTTAAATATTTCTTTCAAAATAAAATATAATCATAAAGGGTCGATGGCTCATTGACTCTTTATTGTAATACATTATTATTATCATAAATTATTGGGAGGATTTTTTTGCGGATAATAATAAAAATTACACAATTTTTAACCAGAAGTAATATGAAATATTCCTTTTTTAGTCAAAAAGAATTACTTGATGACACTGTATAAACAAATAATGTACA
>JASKGO010002948.1:0-15783 GCA_030556065.1 Holobus sp. GC000080 | reverse complement strand
GAAACATAAAAACGATTTGTACATTCAGTAACAACCATCGAAAACGAACTAACTCAACTTAAATTGAAATCTACTCAATCAAAACAATTAATGTATAAAATGTTGTCTATATCCAACATGAACCAATAATTTTATTTAAAAAAGTTAATGTTCGAATCATCGAATGTTATAAAAATTATAGTAAAAGTGTGCAAAAACGAAAATTGTTTGAATAACCTTAAAAAGCACTAAAGGTTGAATTATCTAACCGCGTCAATTATTTTCGAAAGCACTTGGCACTTGGTAAGCCTAGTACAGAGACTGCAAAAACCATTCAAACTAGTTATTAATAATGTCGGTATTGACACAAGAACGGAAATGTGTGGCAATGAGATTTCTGTTGAATTGCAAGAAATACTATACACTCCCATTCCAACCAACCGCTCGGCGTTTCCACAGACTGCCCATTAAAAACTAGATCATTTCGTCAATTTTTCAATTTAAATGGCTTCCAACTGCATATACCTGCCTATATAAAATATGCCAATGCACACCTTAAACTTTATACACAATTATCCATCTTTTTTTTTATCATTTTGCGGAATTCTCAACCTTGTGCCTAATATTTCTTCTTTTTTTTTTTATATAAAACTGAAACAGAATCATTTAAATTTTTCTGAATAAATTTCTAGGATTTTACACACAAAAAAAAACAATTAAAATGTTTTTGATTAACTTCTGCATTATATTTTTCCCTTTGAAGATTAAATTAGATATTGAAAAGTGATATTGAAATCGAAATTGACAAAAAATAAAGATAGAAGAGAAAGATTCTATAAGCAGTTTTAAAATAAATTTGAAAGTAAAAATTAATAGACTTCAGAAGCAGCAAGCAAGTGAAAGGGAAACCAGAAACGATCGCAACCAAAGACAGATTAGTTTTCCTAAACAAATTTTTGGGAAACCCAAAATACAACAAAAAAATCATTAAAAATGTAAGTCAATTACGCATAGATTACAACAACAAAAAAAGTTTCCATATATTAACAAACAAAACGGCAATCAATGGAATTAGTAGCACGTGCTTCCGGTTTCCTGCATCTTCGCAGCAGCAGCAGCACAAGTAACAGCAGCATCGATTAATAATCGATTTTAATTGAAAGTTCTAATTGAAATCAAAATTCGCCGCGCGCCAATGGAAAGTTAAAGAGTCGCGCGATGCCCCAAGGTCGCTTTTTAATTGCGCGAAATTTTCACAAAACAAAACCGCAATATCTATCCTAGGTACATACTACATACATACACGCACTAATTAATAATGTAAGCCGTCGTCAATATATGAGATTGAATGAAGTTACAATTACACATACGTTGATGGCAGATCAAGAGGAAAAGAGTCAAGAGCTAAGAGCGGGAAAAAAGTCATTATAAGCGTAGACTGCGAATGCAACAGCTACGACTGGATTCTTGTTTAGAAACTCTAGATTGCGATCGATATAATTGTGATTTATTATTAATAATATTTAATAAATGTATATTTGTAAGTGCCGCGGTTGCCATTGCTGTGGCTGCCGTGGCTGGGTGTAATCAGTGTTGCACTCTTACTGCACTTTTAGATATTAGAAATAAAGAAGTTTGTTTGAAACAAGGACGCAAATGATCGCGGATACCGCTGCTTTTGCTGCTGTTGTAACACACCACAAGACACATTCCTCTGGCTCGTGTCTTGTTTTACTTACTACTAATTATTTATTTCTCTCTTTAAACTCAAATCGAAACCAAAAGCCGTTGGGATTTTATTTTTATTTTTTTATTTTGGGTTTAAATATTACATGACGAGCAAATTAAAAATTATACAAAAAGATAATGTTGTTATAATAATTATTATTATTAAAAAAATATTATTTTAATATTTATCTTAATTATTATAATATTTTATCTTTTCGTAATTTAAAATTATTATTTGGTTTGAACAATTATTTAAGCAGAGAAAACTGTCATTTCTTATTTTTTAATTTAAATTAAAGATGAAATTTTAATCCATAAGAATTGAAAGTTCAATCAAAAGATTATTTACTTTTAATTTATTCTATAATGAATTAAATATTTTTTTAATATAAATAATTAATGCTAACAAAGCAATTGATTCGAAAATCAAATCAATATTTTTTTAAATAAATGTTATAACAAAATCTCTTTAGTATAAAAAAAATATTTTATTTAAAAAAATCAGGGGAATTTTATTGTTAAAATTTTTATTAAATATTAATGATGAAAATGGTTTGCCAATTCTTAAGAATGACAAAGAAATCGATTCTAAAAATGTTTCAATTTTTTTTTCAAACAAATCTATTGACAAATATTTCCTATAAAAGTATTAATTGACTTTTAAAACCTATTGTTTGATTTTATATCTTTCAATTTAATTTTCTTATAGCTAACATTTTAATTAAAAATTGACACGTTTTTTGTATGTTAATAAAACTCTTGGCTAATTTTAATTATAAAAAATACTGTAAAATGTCTTTTTCTTTTAAGAGTATGATAAAAAAGAAATATAAAAATAAGGTTTAACAATTGTCAATTCCTAAAAAATATTAATTCTTTTTTTTAATGATCAATATGGAGAAAAATATTATTATAAAAGAATAGTCTAGTTTAAAAATACAGTCGACTTTAACTTTTTTTACTGTAAAAGTTAAAATATAATTTAAAAATTAGTGCTAAAATGGTGTAACAATTTAGAACAGCACAAAATAGATTCAAGTAGCAATTTTAAATTGTTGGAAATTGTCTTATTAAAATTTCTGTTGACTTTTTCATTGTTTTTTTCTTCTTCTTAAAATTCAAATTTTCCGAAAACTTGAGAATGATAATAAAAATGATTTAAAATTAAAGTAAACAATAATTACCTTAATACATTTTTCATTTTAATTTGATCAAATTTTATAATAGATAATAATAGATATAAAAATATATTTTTTACAACAAAAGAATTTCCCAAAATTATTTTTATTTCCTTTTGGCTGTTAGCTATAGTTTGCAAAATCCGAAAATTACCACTCAGAAAAAACCCACCTAATTTACAAAACCTACAATACCCAGTATGTAAAAATTTAAGCAATCAATAAAAAAGTAATTGCAAAACAAACAAAAGAGATATCTAGATAAACGAGAATAATTGAAAATAGGAGCAAAATACAAATGCGAGCGAACGAAAGGAATGAAAAGTCAATACATATAGAGAAAACGACCGTAAGTTTATACATTTCTTGTCCTCTCGCTCTCGTTTGTGGTACGGTGCGTTGTGCATCGAGAGCATAAATTTTTGTAATTAATACAACTCGACTTTGCATAAATTTCAACTGACACATTTAGTGGTGCGTACAAGTTTTGATTGCGCGACTCGTGTCGCAATTATTCGGTTCTTACCTTCTTACTTTTCGCTTCTTTTTTCTTGTGTCCTACACCTCAGCTGTATTTTCCAAGGAAACTTTCAATAAAACAACAACAATGCACTTTTCGTTTAATTAGCAGCCGGTGGCAAAGATAAGGGTCTCCACAATCGCCGCTCACAACGTTGCTAAATTTTCTTGCAAATTTATCAATTCGGTCATAGCCAATTGGATTGTCCACAAATTTAGGAACTGATGCAATAAAAGTCGCGCACTTTTTCCCCAGTCTCTCCTTGCATCTTGTTTTATACCGAATACGAATTTCTTTCTCTTTTTTCGTTTTTTTTAAATTAACAATTAAAATTAATTATTAATTTAATGTATAAATTGGTCTCTATTTTCCGAGTGTGCAGTTTGTTTTCTAAATGAAAAGAAAAATTGTGTGCCTTGGTAGTTTGGAAAAAAGTTCGTAACTATGTGTATATGGTGTTAATTGCTAAGTACCTACAGTATAAGAATAATAATAATATGTTTAAAGAAGAGTGTCACGAACTGGACTGACTCAAGAGTTATGTATAAGGCTCGATGGAGCGCTACCGAGTAGCCGGCGAAGACATGCGCGCGCAAAACCCTCTTAAGCAGCAGCACAAAGAGAGGGAAAGTTTAAGTGAAAGGAAAATTTTACGCGCCTGGCTCCGAGCGGCGACAAAGTCACCTCTTTGCTTGGTCAAGCCGCGCACCGCCGTCGTAGTCGTCGTCCTGTCTTTCCATCGGACTCCTTCTTCGTGCGCTAACCTGTTGCTTAGCACTGTTAAGCCTTGATTCCTAAGCTTGATCTTTATTCATTTACGTTTTTTTTTTTAAATAAATTATTGAATTTTCATTATTCTTTGGATAAAACTTTAAAGATTTCCTTTAAAGTTCTTAATGATTAATGAAGCAAAGGAAATCCCTTTTTCCTATGTTTTTAACAGTAAATCATAAATTTTAAACAGCTTTTAAATTTTTTTATAGACATATGAATTAAAAGTTTTTAAATTTTTGATCTACAATTGTTCTTAAAAATGCTTTGAAATCCCATAATATAATTCAAACATTCACAAAGCACCTTTGTAAAAGGCTGATAATTAATAAATGATTATAGAAAATTAGAATTTTTACGATTAATGCATGAAATTGATTTGAGCATAATTCCGTTTTTGCTTACAATAGTATATTACAATGAATCATTACTGTAATAAAAATCTCTTTTTTTATGTAAAAAAAAACTCCATTTGATGTAAAATAGATTAAATAGTAACAAAACGTATCCTGAAGTTTTCATTCTTTTGTTATTGACAATAAAATTTTTGCAAAAATTTGCATTGTTGTTAACTTTAACGAATAAATGACAATTTATTTACGGAAAAAGAATGGTTTGCAAATATATCTTTCGTATAGTGGATAATGTTTGATTTCAGTATTTAAATTACATCGAGGAAGCTAGAATTATTAACACTTAGTCATTCTTCGTAAATATTATTTACTGTAAGCGTCTATTTGTTTATTCTTAATTTATTGACACGTCCATAATTGCAAAGTCGTAAAATACTGTCTTTTTCAATATCTGTGCAAATAAGATAACAAAAGAAATATTTTGAGGGATTTGATTTACCCATTGAATAAATTATAAAATATTCCTATAGCAAAAATAAGGAATTAACTATAAATTATACTTAATTATTATATTAAAGCGATGTTGTGAATTTAATGAAATTTAAAAATATAAATTATAAAGTTAATATAGGTAATTTACCTGTAAACGGTAACATTTCCTTCATTTCTTCCGTAGAAATGCGAAAATCTGCAAATCGGAAAAAAGAAATAATTAGAGAGGCAATGAAAATGTAAGTATGTGCAAGAACTAAGACGGTGTGACCAAAGCCAAAGAGGTGGATGATAAGATAAGGGGACTTTCTCTTATAAACTATACGATATAGGTATACAGACATGCTGGTATTTGTAAGACATCGCGTCTAATGTTAATACAAGATTAACGACATCACCTTAAAGCGATTACCACTAATTGCTTACATTCGTGATCTAATTATTCGTCTTGCAATTAACACTTTTCAGGCCTTTTATTTTTATTGCTTAAGTACGTAAATATTTGCGTTCAAAATGCACAAATGGCATTTATATATTAATAAACAATAAAATTTATTAATTAATGGTTTTTATTTCTATTATTAGCTAATTTATTTTAAATAATTTTTAATAAAACCGACAAATTATTTCAAAATTTTTATAATACACTTTTTATTAAAAAAAATTGTCAATGAAATAATATTGTAGACTATATTATGAAATTAAAATTTTGTGTCATTAGACAAAAATGACCATTTTAGTTGACCTAAATTTTGATGAAATTACCAAAATAAACATTAAGAGGAAATTTGCAATATTTAAAATATATATTTACAAAAACAAAACTCCTATTTAAAATTTTGCAAAAACAAATCCATATATTAGAAAAAGTTGAAAACTTTTACCATTTAAACATATACCGCACTAAAAATGCAAATACCGCACTGAATCGAATCATTGCTTAATTAATTGCCTAGCAGTGACACATCTGACTTGTCTTTAAACATATACTAAATTATTATTAAAAAGGAATATGGTTAGCTTTCCGCTTGGCAACACGCAAAATCTATTTAATGAAATTCTCTATTCGAAAATTCCAATTCCAAACAGCAACTGGATTATAACGGAAAATTTGAAATTTAAATTTGGCGCCTTAGTTTTGGCTTGGTCTCTAAGCAACCGTTAAAAACCAGGAAGTATATTCTTCACCTACCCGGATGCAATAAGCGTACCGAAAGAAAGTGAAAATAAATTTATTTAATTTACATTAGTCTCTCTCTCTTTGTCTTTCTTGCAAGAGTTCATGATTTACGTAGAATGCCTGAAGTACATTTCTTGCATGCCACATTTATACTATAGCAATTTATACTGGTATACTGTTTTCGATATTGTAAAAATATACAGAGCGTTCTGAAGAAAGAAAGAAAAGTCCCGTCGTTTAAATTGTAAACGCATGACTTTAAATAAAAATAATCGTATCTGAATTTTTAAACTTGAGGCGATTAGCTTTCTTTAATGTGAAATATATGAAGACAATGCCACCCCTGCAATCAACTTGGTAATCCTGGCAATTCAATTCTCTTGTGACAAAAAATTAAATAAATAATAATAAAATATTACGACTTGCTTTTTAAAAAAGCAACATTATTTTTTCTAATGATTGTTTTGAAAAATCGTCAAAAATTGATTTTTTGTCTATAACAAAGAAAACATAATAATAAAAGTTAAGAGGAAAAATCTTTTGATGCCATCTTCGTTTTTGGGAAAATTGAACTGGAAAATGTGTTAGTTTTTCACTTCCACTCTAGTTTTCGAGATCCCCTATTGGGCCTACCACTTTGATCCACCCTGTTCTATAAATATTTAAACTCGTTTTATCTTTCTTATTTTTAAATAATGATATTTATAGGACACCATCGAATCCAAAGTTTGAAACTTATCTTCCATTTTTTTTTGTAATTGTAGCTTCTTTTATTTTTAATTTTTATATTAAATATTCTGCCGATAGCTTTATAATATTAATTACGATAAAAAAAAAACTAAAAAAAATATATAATTAACAACTTTTTTTATTTAACTTTTTAAAACTAATAAAATCTATCTGCTTAATTTATTTTCAGTCATCCAAAACAAAACTAAAAGAACACATAAATAAAGCATGTTTCAAACCAGCACAATTAAAAATGAAAAAAAGTTAATATCTCTAAAACCAATTTACAAATTTTAAATGTAATTAGTCCTTCTTATTTCGAATTAAAAGGGTTTTAAAAGGATATGTCACATGGGATATTGTACCACATTGCAAAAAAATTACGGTTGCCATGTAGCTTGAAGGGGTGATATAAAATTAATGGGATACCTCCATATTGAATTACCCGTTAAGAAAAACATGTCTATCAATTGGAATAATAAAAAATAGGTCGTTCTAGTTGATTATCACAAATTTCAAATTATATATTTTTTAAATTATTACTTTTTAATAACTAGGAAATGTTATTTGGTGAATAAAACAAATTTAATAGTATTCGACACGATAATTTGAGTAAAAATATTTAATACTGATTAATTATATTAAAAGATAAGAGTAATTATTAAGGTATTAAAATAAAAATGGTATCGAAATTATTCCAATTTTAAGGCCCGTTGAAAATAAAATATTAATATGGATTGGTATTTTAACCGGAGTGTGCAGTCAATCACCCTGTATTGTATAAAAAATAAAATAAATTAATAAAAATGTTTTTAAATTTAAATATAAAAATGAAGAAACACCGTAAACGTAGTAAGCGTCGTAAAACTAAGCAAATAACGAAAGAACCAACCAAAGTACAAATCGCTTAGAATGCAAATAATAAATAATAATGCAGGTAATAACTACAATAAAAATCAACAAATACTACTCATATACTCGCAGTTATGTACGTATACTGGTCCATATTATTATTATTAATAATAATAATGATAATACAACGTTAATGTGCGATTTTTAATATTTCCAAACGAACGATTCCATGTTCTGCTCTCTTTCTAATTGTTTCTAATCACGCCACAAAGTTACAAAATACTTTTATGAACAGCAAATGCAGGTTCGCCGTTCTTGTTCACTTTGCTATTATACAATAACTAGCGATACGGATTAATAAAATCATGTCCATTGTAAGTCCACGCTCGTAGCCAGCTAGCGCTCAAAGCGATTCGCTCGATTAGCAAATTAGCTAAACGCTTTTCTTATTGTTTCTATCTCTGCATCTATAAGCACCTTCCATTCAAATGTTCACTGACTTACAAAAACTCTTATTCAGGTTTTTATTTTTCTTCTTAATAATAATAAACCGATGGGGCTATTTTATTTCACCAAAGGTTATTAGTAATGGTTCCATTTATAAAAATTGTTTTGAGCACGCAATGTTTTCTTAATATTGTCAAATTGTCAAGCAAAACGAATTTCAGTTATTATTGTTTTTCAAAAAGAAAAAAAAACAATAAATTTGTAGTTAATTACTGCATTTTGGTATTTAATGGTATTTATTACGTAATGCAACAAAAAATGCACATTGCTAAATATTTGTCAATTTCATCATAACGGGGGCTTTAAATATTTTCTAAATGCTTGTACAAATATAGAAATTTTAATATTGGTCCTAGAAACAAAACAAATTATTTACTGTTAGTTTATCCGTACAACATTGTTGTTTAGTATTCAGCTTTATCTTTTCGTATGCAATAACGAACACATTCGAAATGCACTTTAAATAATTAGCAAAGAAGCAACGCATTGCATGTAAAGCTACGCGAAAATATAAAATGGTAAGATTTGGGTAAATGGCTAACATTTAATTTGTGCAATTCGCACTTTCACGCACATCTCTTAAAGGTCCATCGGTTAATATTTCCATCGCTTGGAAATTTTTCCATTTCGCGCATTTTCGCAAAAGTTGAAAAAAACGTATTTCCCTCCCGCCGCTGCACTTTACCGCATCAATATGCCGATGTCGCAATATGTTACATCCATCTATTGCAATAAATATTTATAATATTTTATCTGCACAAAATTTATGTAAAAGTATATGTGTTAAGATGCAGGTGGTATTTCGATATATTCGTCTAACAATTAGCACGTTTATCATTAATTAAATTATTTATTCATAGGCGATCTAAGCGCACGCTTAAAATTACATTGCGCAATTCGATTCATTTCAATTTACTTACGCCTAAATGTACATTACGTCATTGCAAATGTTGCGTTTTCGAAGAAAATCTTTTTTTGTTGTTGCTGTTGTTTTTGGAATAACTGTTCCCAGGAGTATCATCAATAAAATTTTCTAAAGAAACAAAATTAATTTTATGACTGCCACTATTGGCAATTGTTTGTAATTACGCTATTAATTCAGCGAAATGTCAATTAGCTACATTTGCCACTTTCTGGGACATTTTTTTTTGTAAGTTCTTCGTAGAAAATAATACTTTTACAAAAAAAATCTTTTTTTATTGCATTGAAAACATTGTATTTTTTTTTGTTAGGATAATTGCTTAATTGCCAATTAATCATGGAAAATACTAAGAAGTTTTAAATTGAAAAAATATTTGCGGCTTTTATTTATTTTTTATTTTTTTGCAGATCATAATTAATAGGAACTAAACAAGGATTGAATTTGTTTTTCATTCGATTCGATTGTCTGCCATTAATTAATCATTAAAAGTTAATTCAATAGAGTTTGTCAAAATAATTTGTTATGGTTTGCTACATTTAAGTGATAAATATTTTTAATAATTTAATTAATCGATGTTTATAACGAAAATGACATTTTTGTATCTTTGCGTTTAAATAAATTTATCAAAATATATTTTCAAATAAAAAATGTTGGGTTGGAAAGTGTTGCAACATATTTGACAATTAAAAAAATAAAGTTGCTATTAATTACAGATTTTTAATAACGATAGCGGTAATTGTAAATTTATTATTTAATTAATAAGTCAGCAATCTATAAATTAAATTAATTAACAAGGAAAGGAAAACTGTTGTTGCAAACGAAGGCGTAAAAGATAAAAAGTTTAAATTAGACTATAAATAACAAATGTCTACTATAAATAATCACTGTTTAAAGAATAATAAACAATATAATTTTTCATTAAGCTAATATTAATTACAATTAATTTCAAAACATTAATTATCTGATTTTATTTTGAATCTTCTAATGAAAGGAAAATTAAAAAGATTCATCGAGAAAAGTATAGAAAACGAAATATTATAACAATTGGCAATTTTATACTTCACAAACTAAATTAATATTCAACAATTTAACAATTAGTATTTTCGAAGGTCCACCAACATTTTTTAAAGTTTTAAAAGAAAAAAAATATATAAATTACATTTATTAACAATGAGAGTGTACAAACATATGTGAGAATTTCAAAAGCGATTCCAAAACTGTAATTAGCAAAATTCCAATTGCCATAGGTAAAAATTGTAATTACACACACGACGTTAAAAACCATATGTATACTATAGTATATACACATGCATGCAGTAGGTATGTACATTCTAATTTAGCATTGACACAAAGAAGAGAGTTCATTGTGAAACCGTCTAAAATGAGTGATGCAAAATGTTCGCTTTATATACCAATTAATTATTTCATTGCAACGTTTTAATGTGATTAATAATATTATAAACGCTTGCGTCTATCTATATCATTTGCAAGAACAAATCGATCGATTCACTTCTACTGCTTCCACTACCACCAGTAGTAATTGTCCATATCCACTATGTTACAATAAACAATTGTATAATCTCTGCATTCTGTTTACATAATAGAAAAATCAATATTATATAAACAATAAGGGTCCCATTTAACGGTCGGTTAAAAGTGAAAAGCGAGACCGGCATATTGTCGAGGAAACATTTTCGCATGCATTTTTGGTGCAAATTCCTGCAATAACTTTTATGACAGTTACGTTTGTTAATGCAAATTAAATCATTTTCTTTCCTGTTTCTGTTAGGTTTTCGTGAGATTGTAGAATTCAATGTATTTTAATTTTTATTTATCGATTTTCAAAATTACAAAAATATTATGCTGAAATGTTTTTTGAGGGAATATGGTAAATACAAACCGACAAATTTTCAAAATAATTGCACATTTGTATTTGCAATTAAAAGATCTTTAAAACGATATGCCACATGGCCCACCAGAATATTAAAAAATGAATTAAGGGTTGCCATAGATTGCAGGGGTGGATTTGCAGTCTTATAAATTACAATCAAATTGGTCTTGAAATTTGAAAATTTATTGGTTCATCCATTTTTATTTAGAATTTTTCGTCCAAGAACTGTATGCAAAAAACATAAATTACCCGGCGCCTTCACTTCATTAAAATTTTTCCATTGAATGGATAACATTTAATGATTGTTTAAATGGCTTTAAATGTCTTACTAGAGAATCCTAGGTCATCCATTGTATATAAAAACATTTAAAAAGAAACTTTGAAACCTATTTTTTATATAAAACAATTAGCCATCAGCAATAAAACGACTAATGTACTTTTTCAATAATAACAATAAAATTGCGTTACAAATAGCGCATGTAATAACAATTACATTAAAATTACCATATGAATAAGTCTAATTTTGCACAACTTCTTGGCAACAGCGAGACACTACAATATACCCAGTAATAAATTAATTGCATTAATTGCATTCTCACGTCTTTTAAAAGTCTTTAAAAGTGTTAATTGAAAACATTAACCTGAATTTCAAAAAAGAAAAAAACCCGAAACGTACCAGCAAAAAACAAATAAACATATTCTACGAGTATTATGATAAATCTTTAAAGTAGTAAAAATAAAATGCTTAAAATTAATCATAGAAAAATAAAATAAAATAAAAATTGACAAAATTTATGCGCTTGACGAACAACTGCAATATTCAAAAATTAGTTATCAAAAAAAGCGATAAAGATCTTGTCGTCAAGGTAGACTATTCACAAATAATAATTTCAACTGTTTCTAATGTTGAATAATACAGCAACAATTCATCGAGTGGAAAAAAGTGGTAACGAAATCAGCATAGCCAAATAATATTGAAACGTAAAACATGATGCAAATACGAATTTCAGAGTTTGTGTGCACGGAAATAAAGCTGTTTGCCAATTTTTAGTTTATTTTTTTAATTTTTCGGTTTGCGCATTACAACAATTGATTGGCAACTATTTACTTACTTAATTTTATATAAAGGCTTTGCGGCTGATTTTTACGCTTGATAAACATTTTTTTTTTAAGTCAACATTTTATTGGTCAACTGCATCTAATTTGGAAATTAAAATATTTCCTCCAAATAATTAAGTAAAATTTACCTAATAAGAACTTTTTTGTTGAAATAAATTTTAAAAACTTTAATTATTTGAATGAATTATTATATATGCCTATAAATTATATTTTTAGCTTCCAAATGAAGAAAAAATGATCATATAATGTATTTATATAAAAATAAAAGATAATTTATTAAACGATAACTTTCGATTTCTTTAAATTTATTAATTAATTTAAGAATTTAAAATTAAAGTAACTAAAATGTAAAATGATTTTCAGATTTTCCGGTCATTTTAAAGTGTAAAATAGTCTTTAACCAGACACCAAAAACAAATCATTCACAAAACATGATTTCAATTAGGAACATTGAGAGAAGGCCATATACTCGTAAGTGGATTATAATTTATAGCTTTTTAAATTTGTTTTAAAGTGAACATCAATTTTTTACCAACTTTACTAATTACCACATTTGTTTTCATTAGTTTTACAAATATCATGTAATAATTAAATTATTTTCGTGAGACAGGTGTTTGCAATTAATAAATGTTACAAATGTTGACCGAGAATCCTACACCTTGAATATAAAAGACCTAATTTATTATAAAAAAAATTTGGATCGCGCGCTTTGCTAAAAGGTCGCTGTTTTATTTTCTTAAAGCATAAATCACACGCTCTTATAAGAAAATCTTAATTGACCTGTCCAAACCGTGAATTTATTGACCTTTTTTTCCCAAATTTGTTTTCGAGAGCATAATAATGATTTTCTTTAAATTTATCAAAAAGCACATAAATTATGTCGCGGATTTTTTTTGTCTTTCCTTGCCAAGAAGAAGATATAGGGTATCTTAATGGGTGTATTTTCTGTTTGTGAAATTCAATACTTTATAATTTCTTTTTCTGCTTTTTTAGGTATTTTTACAAAAAATGATTTTTTAATTTGTGGAATATATTATATTTTTCCAAAAACAGACAAAGTTAGTTGTTGCAATAGAATATTAAAAGTGAAAACTTAATAATACGAAAGTATTTAATGTATTTTTATTTAATCTCAATAGAAACAATTGAAAGTGTAAATAATATACATTATAATAGATTGACAATCTGATAATTGCAATTTTTCATTATTACTTTTCTTTTTCACCCTTTTAACTTCTAATTAATTTAAGATTTAAACTTTGTCAATTGTTGCGTCAATACACATTGTTCATTATACATTTGGTTCAATTATTTTTTCCTATTTACAATCAATAAAACATAGAGAAAAATACACGGAAAGGACATAATCACACCAAATTTAGACAGCACTGTTCATTGTGACACCTCATTTTAAAGCTTTTTCAAAGCAGAATTCATATTGTTTTTTTTTTGTTCATTTATTTTATTTTTATTAAAAACTTTAAAATTATAATATTTTGAATTAAAAATTATTGAAATCCTATGCAGACCTAGGGCGCATTTGTTTTTTTCAAATTGCCACCGAAAGTTAATTGCACGTTAATTGAATTTTTTATATTTATTTGTGGCAACAATTGTAGTGGCGACTGTGATTAAAAAACAGAATAAAGAATCTTCATTGAAAAAATGACAGGGTGTTATATTTAATACAATGAAAAGTTAGCTTACATCGAGAATTCTTGTCAACTCCGTATAAAAATAAAATATATAACGAAATTGTAGAATTACGTAAACTGATTATTATTAAAAGATCGAATATTACATTGATTTAATTTATAAGCCATTAGGTGCTTTTTCCAGAATATTTTTAAATAAATCGGTAAAAAAAATTAGTTAAAACAGAATGAAATATTACATAAAAATTAGAGGAAAGAAAAACAAACTCATGTCTCATAGCAGGAACGAAACCGAATAGTGTCGTCCAGCAGTCTGTAAAGTTCAAAGCAACGGTTGCTTATTCATTATAGACACTGTAACGTGTAACGCGTCTTCTTCATTATTTTTATGAATTATTAATCGACCACCAAACAACAAGTTTTTCCACTTTTTGCCTCTCTTTGTCACCGCACGACGCTCATTATCACCGCTGATTGCTCGATTCTGCGAAATTACGGATGTCTAAATGTTGGATACAATAAACCGCACATATTTAAATTAAAGAGCGCGAATTCCCAAGAAGCGAAGAAGATGAAAAAAAGCAATAAAGCATACATAGAAATTCGTGGAACTCTACGAGAGTTAAGAAATTAAAAGGTGTTTACGAACTTGAAAAATTATTAATTTGGGGATGACATTTGGAAATTTCTTAGGGGGGTTGCTGTTTTGCTTTTTTGTGCGCTCGATTTGTGAAGCCGCCAAAAACAGTTTTCGAGTTGCCGGGGAAAAAGAATCAAATGAAGTAGAAACCTATACGGATTCCCTACTGTTTCTTAATTTATCGATGTTTAGCACATTTAAATTCTGCATTAACGATTACCATCTGTTCTTGCTGATCATTTTGTTCTTTTGTTGAATACACCGAATGCATCAAAGTCTTTGCGCGGACTAAAAATACAGGGTGTCAATTTTATTTTAAGAGTTCTAAAACTAAAGAAAGCAATTGTTAATTTGAAATGCAAAGAATCTAAAATTAAATAGAAATTATAATATTTCACAATGTAATTTCGCATTTCTACTTGAAATTAAACATGTTTAATTAGTGTTAATTAATAAAAGTGAGTGCCCTGTAGCCATAGAAAGAGAGATGAATGAATGTTTGGATGAATGAACCGATGCCGAAAATTCACTCGCATTTTTCCATTTTTGTCGAGAAACATAAGCTTTTATGGATCTGGCGGCCGTTAAAAGTCGCGTGAGAAACGAGCAAAAGTGGTCGTTGTCGTTGATTAGTGTTGGGTGTCTTCCACAATCGTAAATTTCCGACGATATTAACGACACTAAAGAACCGAAAATTTCAATAAATTAACTGCCTTCACCTCTACAGTAGTGTTCTTCTTCATTTTAATCGTTTGTTTTTAAAGCTTGACATTTTTTTACAAAATTTAAAGAATGTTACGGAAATTTGATACGATTTTTTCATATAATTTGTGTTTGTTTTACTTACTTTTGAAAATATTGTTTTTTTCAAAACTAACTTGACGTAGAATTAATTTATTATAAAAATTAATTTTAAAAAGTCATTGTGCATTGCTACATAATAATTACTAGTAAATTCAATTCAGTAAAATGCATACAACAGTAATTTAACACTTCTTTTAAAAACTATAAATTAATTTTTATGCTACTTTTTGAGTCACTTTTGATTTTTTTTATGCCAAACCCATATTCGTTTTCATTTTATTGGATACCCGGGGCTAGTGTTAAAATCTGTGGTTAAAATAATGTTTCCCATTAATTTTTATTTTATAAATGTGTAAGATAGGGTTGTACAAATGCGGCAACCAGTGTGGCTTTTTAATGCATCACACTCGGGGAAGCCCCTTCGTGTGATTCTTATGAATCAGCGTTTCCCAAAAAGGTCCGA
>JASKGO010002947.1:0-27949 GCA_030556065.1 Holobus sp. GC000080 | reverse complement strand
GCTACCAGTTCACTGTCTACTCTTTTCAGTTTTACAATCTTACTGATTGTGGTCGAGTTTTAGCGAATGACCACATCTGTTACAAAATTCTAGCACGTAGCATTTTATACATGCTACATATTTCTTAGAAAAAGGAATAAAAACTAAAAAAATGCAAAATGTTAAATTATTGATCGATTTGCTGCTGCTTTGAAAATAACCCCATTTATAAATGATAACTGAGTAACTATATAGAAGACATAGTTTTGCAAACAAAGGTCGCGTTTCAAATATTAACTTTTCCTTTAATGGAAGCCATTTGCCTAATTTATAAGCAGCAATAATTAATAATATACAATTTGCTTTGTTGCTTCAGCTACATAAAAACTACAGGAAAACAAGAAAGGAAAAATAAATATTGAATTTTCCTTATAAAATGCAACAAAAAATTTAATTAAAAAATACTACATATCATTAAGCAAATAATTCCAATAAAGAAAAATCATTTTTGTTTTTTAATAGATAATTAATCGAACAAAACAATATGTTATTAAAGCATAAGCGAAAAAAAAAACAATATGTAGCAAAAACACCGTTCGTTATCCCCGAAAAAGCGCTTTGTTATTTTGCTCTTTTGTCCCTTGAAATTCGCTGGCACTGGCAGAGATTAACAGGCAAAATTAATCTATACAGTGGTTGATTAGGTGAAATTTTCAATACTGCTGCGGCAACGGATTTGCATAAATAAAAAAAAAACGAGAGGACTTCGACGAGAGAGGCATGCAAACAATGGAACGGGCAGCTTATTAATGGAATTCGGATTGGCAACTTGAACTGAGTGAACCGGTCGCAATATGCAGCAGCAGCAGCAGCAGCAGCAACAGCATATAGAGATTTTTAAAACACATAAATAATATGCTTTTGAGGGAAGACTGTGGAAGAGGGAATGATACATCAATGTCAGAAACATGTAATATGTGCAAGTTGATAAGGCAAAAAAAAAGCAACGCAAATTTCTGCATGTGATTTTTTGACACCTGGCAATTTATTATTTTCCTGTAGATACTTTTTTAGTTTTCTTATTTTGATGTTTTTTTTTTTCTAAAGACCACAAAGCTTACTTTTAATATATATAATTAATAAAATAAAAAATAATTGCTTTAAATAAAATAATAATAATAAATAAGGTAACACGAATTTTTGTAATTAATTCCGAGATTTTAACATTTTTTAATGACCTGAAATTAAATTTATCAAGATTATGCTTTATACTTTGTTATGGCGTAAAATGATTTATATTTCTCAATGGAAAAAATTATCAAGAAAATAAAAATAAATAAACTTGGAGAATTTTAAAGCATTTTAAAAGATTTTTCAATAAATTTTAAAAATAATTTAAATGATAATTTTCATATATAACAAAAAATCATTATTACCTTTTAATTAATTAAAACTGATTTAACATTATCATTATTATCATTTAATAAATAAAAACTGAGTTAAATATTTAAAAAAAAAATTAAAAAAATAGCCAATTAAAATTTTAATTTAAAGTTATTGAGCCCATCTAACAAAATTGAAGATGCAGCGTGAGGAGATAAAATAAGCAGAAATCGAGGAGCAAGCAAAAAGGGAGGGAAGAAAATTCTCGCATCCCTGCATATAAATTATCTTAATTTGTAAGAATAATTATTCGGTACTTAATTAATGATGGTGCTTGTTGAAGGTTTTCCATCGTTATACAAACCGGCATCAGCAGAGGAGCATCGCAGAGGCGGAGGTCCTTAATTTGGTACGCGAAACAAACCGGCCCTAATTACCTATATAACGATAACTTGCCCTTTTTTTATATAATTTAAATTAATGTTACATTTTTTACTAAAAGAAAAAAAAACCTTTACTGACAATAATTGCTAAAAAAAATTGTTTTAAAACAATTTCTTTAAGGGTAAATTTAGGACTTTAGACTTTTAAACTTTAGAGTTATACCCTGTTATACGAAGAAGAATTAGAATTAGAAATTGAATTTGAATTAGAATTAGAAAAAGAAAAATAAGAAGAAGAAGAAGGTGTCTGCGGCCGTATATAAGCCTTTTGGTATCGAGTTACGCAATTTATAGCCAGCTAGCGAACCGTTACTTGCGATTAAATTACAGGCAGTGCAAGCAGGCAGGCAGGCAGGCAGGCAGTCAGAGAGGCAGGATACATGGTTTGAAAACTCGTTACATGCAGATATAGATAGGGTGTAACGATTCGCCCGCCCGCCTGATGCCTGCCGTTGCAAATCACGCGGATGCAAGATGCAGATATTGGAATTTCTGTGACGAGTTACGAGCCCTCCAGTGCTAGCTTTCTTGGACGTTTTCTTTTCGAGTTAACATCCTGATCCATACATGCGATGATAGTCAAAAACCCACTTTATTTCATACTTTCCAGCATTTTTTTTTTAATTTAATTAATTTTAATTTTTCAGTGATTTTCTTTTTAAAATTTTATTCTAAATTTTTCATTAAAAATAATATTTTAATGTAGATTTCAGTTATTGTTAGTATAATAAATTTACTTTTTGATTGTTTAATGTTATAAAATCTAATAAATAAAAAGGGGGTACTACTAATTTTTAATTGGCATTGTATTTTTGTGCTGTTTTTTAACATTACAGGATGTAACAGATCCAACATCAAATGTCACGCTATAACGCTCACGTTTTTCGTTACATCGTTTCATTTTTTTTCACTTTTTTTAAATTTTACACAATACAAAGCGAAAACAATCAGCTTTACAAATATGAACAATTTCAGGTCGATTCTTTTGTTTTTAGTTGATTGACATGTGAATTTTTTTTCAACTATTTTTTTTAATTTTCTTTATTACATAGCCATACATACAAATCGCTTCTTTGTTCCTTTTGATAAAGTTTATGAAGAAAAATCTCTTAATGAATTTATCAATGGAAGACAAAATCAGAGGATTCTTTTAGTGCCTTATATCTAATAAATGAAAAAAAAAAAACTATCTCATCTCATTTCCTATTTCCTAAATATGAGTATAATGCAATTCAGAGTCGTGCAGATATTAAAATGCCTCATTTCCGGAAACTTATTAAAATATCTCGCTTTATCTATTCGTCCCAAGAATGCCGCAGTAAACAAATCTATTTGATTGAAAGAGAACAGAGAAGCATATAAGAGATGAAAGCCCCAGCACCGCATACATATAGAGTCAAGATTGTCTAGAATATGCCGTCAGCAAGAATTTTCATATTTTTCCTCTTCTTGTTTTTATACGCCCGGCGCCCTCGAGGAAAATCGCATATTTTCAACCACCCCCAAAAACTTGCAAAACATGTAAGATGTAAGACTAACAAGCACATTCATTAACCGTAAATATAATAATATATTAAAGACATGTTCTTATTTTTTATTTTTTTGTAACTTATTAAATTTTTATAATAAACTTTAAAACTTTTTCCCAAGAGAAAAGAAAATTTTAGATGAGCTTAAAAACTGTTAAAAAGCTTAAAGTTCTCATTGGTTGAAAATTTAAATAGATGTGACCGCTGACACCGAAGCTAATTTAGATAAATTTCCAATGGTTGCTGTCGACCATAATAATAATAGATCAACGACGATAATGATAGTTTTGGTCGACGGTTACGCATCTGAAGCATCACCGGCCAGTACCATCATCGCCATCAGCCAATATATACTGCCGATACAAAAGGATTGTTATAATGCATGTCGCGTGTAATGGTATTCGTGTACATCTAGGGACCGGTGCCCATGATTTATTAGCAAATATCCGCGCGCGCGTTCCATCCCATTATACCTTTAAATATACAGTAATAACCATCAACGGGATCAGCGCCTATATAATACCTAAATACACATACAGTACACACAGCACAGGCAGAGCTAGGAGTTAAATACGAAAATGCATCGCATCATCGGCGGTGCATTGTGTGTGCAAGCAGTGCATTCGATATCTGCCATTAATAGACGATTCATTGTTAATAGATTTGCGAATTAAAAATTTATATCAATGTTTGCCGTTGACGTAATGATAAATGAATGCTTCCTTTATGCATATGTTACCAACCATTTATTACAAATTTATCAATATATATATTTTTTTTCAATTAAATAAATTGCTTTTTCATTTTCTAATATATCTATCTAAATAAATTATATCTAAAATATAAAAAATATAAAACAAAAATCATATTAAAAATGAAGAAAAGAAAAATGACAAAAATAATGATCTGATGGTAAAACTGCAGACAGAAATAAAACGAAAGAAAGAAAAGTGGCTCGCAGTAATAAATCATATTATTGATCGGCAATAATATACAGGGATGCAATTATTTATCAATCTTTTATACTATATACAGAAAAAAAAAATCGACCCGTCATTGTCCTTTGTAGTGGGACTCTTTGGGGTCCTGTGACCTATCGTAACAAGCGTCGCATTATGTTGCACACACACACACTGCACACACCGCAATCTGCAAAAGAGAGAAGGATCCGATGCATGCAATTTTTCTTTGTCGCGCGGTTTTCTCGTGGTTCGATAAGCGATCCACAGATTACACATTATGTAATATGTAAGTAATGCGTATTAAAAAGTCCGCTCTAGCTGTTCAACCGTGATAAAGCTGATAAAAGTTTTTCGCTGAAGGAAATGCTAAAATGTTATAAGTTTTTCCTATTTCCTGATCACATCCTTTCTAATTTACGACCTCTATATTTTTTGGTCAAATAAAATAAAAATTTTAAAAACTATTAAAAAAAAAAAATGAATAATAAAATAAATATTACATTACAGGAAAAAAAATGAAAGAAGGTCGCAATTACATATAGTATATGACAAATTTACAATCGCGAGCGAAATTGCACAATGCACTTCTCTGTTCCACTATACTGTTATAAAATACGATATAAAATGCGCGATGTGGCGACAGATAATTGTCCTTCGAAACAATTGACCGTATGCACACAAGTTGTCGTCTCGGTGCAGTAATGCACTGATGCAATGCAATAAAGAAGTCATTGTAAACGCTTTTCCTATATTCCTATATTTACCTCGTCACCGATGCAAATATAGAGCTTTATGCATTATGCTTTTTTGCTTTAAATTTAAAAAGTGTAAATAAACTGTAATAAAGTGTTATACGAGTAGAGCTAACCAACGGTATAAAATTATGATTTATTATTATTTATAAAACCTTCAACAAGGTACGAGTAGAAAAAATATTATTAACCTCTCTAGAAACATATAGCAGTGGTGTTAATTAATTATTTATAATGCAACGAGCAGCGAGTATTTCCTACGCTCACTGCTTATGTCAATCAAAGCTGCATACAAAGACTGACATTCAAATAATAAATCCAAATAAATCAGACAAGAAACGTCAACGTTAACATGTTATGCATGTTATACGCAACAAAGAAAAAAATAATCTGCATAAAGGAAATGTAATTTAACTTATAATAAAGAGAAAATAAAAGATTGCAAATTATTTAGAACTTAGGAGGCAATAAACGCAAATTAAAGCATTACAGATTTGGCTAAATTGACGAAGAAGCGAGCGAACTGCGTTAAACTATTTGAAGGAACGAATTTGCCAGAATTTACAAGCGCACGAACGGTTTCGCTTTTAATTAACAACACTAAATTGCAAGAGCAGAGTATATGGAGAGTATAGCCTGCAGAGTTAGAGCGAAGAAAAAGAGCGCGAAATTAATTAAAAGTGGTATTAATCCGCAAGTTGCAGTAGCGCGCACTGATTGATTAATTAAAGTGCGCTCTCGCGGCTTTCTTTCGGGGGCGGTTTACGTGTGTTAACTATATGCATATCGCAACGACAAAAAAACTGCTTTTTATTTTGTCTTTTCTTTAAAAAAAATAAATTACTATAAATAAATTAGTAATTAAACTGATTTACCAAAAGAAAAAAATGCAAAAGCAATTTTATCTATTTATTTTTACTATATAAAAAATAGAATTTTTACTATAAAAAAAATTAATAAATAGACTTTTTACTAAATATAAAAAATAGAATAAAAGAATTAGATCTATAAAGAAAGACAAAGAAACCGCAAATGTACTTGAAAAGATGCGAAACGTGCCCACTTATTAGTTTCAACTGATTGACTAAACAAATCAATCGGCTTAATGATATTATATTGAATAATTTATCGGAGGCAGTAAAAGTGGGTCACACGGCGAAGCAGCAAAGAGAGGCGTTTTTATCGAACTTATTATGTACTACTCGATGCCGAGGGATATACATAAAGGTACAGTATAAATAAGTTTTCCATAAATCAACGTCTAGTTTACGTGTCGTAAATCATGTATAGATTTATTGGTTTGCTCTCTTCTTCTTCATCTTCTTCTTCTTCTTCAGCCTCTTCTGCCTCTGTTGCTTCCCTCATCATCATCTAAATGCTAAATATTAACTTTACTTATAAAAAAATATAAGAAAATTATGTTTTATTTTCATTTTTAAAACATTAAATTTTAAACATTAAAAAAAGAAAACTTTAAGCATCCCTTATAATAAAAATAGGGGATGATTTGTTAGATACTGGTAGCAGGTTCTTCCGAATCGGATTAATTTGTTATTTAAAGTATACAACTTGCGCAATATTCTCGAAGGGACTGTAAGTCACTGGGTTTTCCAGAAAACCTGTCGGCTGTTGCTAAATTTCACATACATCATTTTTCCAGTGGAAAAGTCACCAGGAAAAGCGTGCGTTGGATGCATACGGTGGAATAATTTTAAAGACGTCGCGACGCCTTTTTCCACGACTTTTTCACCTACTTCAAATATTTATCTTATTTATTTTCTGTTATTTTT
Source organism: Holobus sp. GC000080 (assembly GCA_030556065.1). Classification (NCBI taxonomy): domain Eukaryota; kingdom Metazoa; phylum Arthropoda; class Insecta; order Coleoptera; family Staphylinidae; genus Holobus; species Holobus sp. GC000080. The sequence goes on along the minus strand of JASKGO010002947.1, from coordinate 21,111 downwards.
TATTTAATTATTTTTAAGAATAGAAAGACATCATTTCGATTAATAAATTAATATTTTGTTTGTTTAAGAAACTTGTCTCTTAGTGAAAATAGAAAAAGAAATATTATTCGCGTAATAATATGCAGGGAAATATTATGCTGGAAAACACAAAACAGTGGTCGCTAGGAGAGCTCTTTGCTCTCGTAAATAGCAAAACTTCTTTGTCATTTATAGCGATAGCCCCCCGTACTATCCACAGTAATGGCGACCATTTCTGTGCCAACTAAACAACCGCCAATTACGCGTGCCGTGTGTACTGTGTACTGTACATATTTGTTACATTACTTTAACGAGCAACTTGTTAATAAATTCTTATTATTACCATATTAATGCAACTACATAGAAACCTTAACTAAATTAATATAATAATTCACACAATCATATGTTGTACCAAATGCTGCTTTACTACCCTTAAACCTTTTATTTCCTTGCTTCAATTAATCATTTCTTTTAAGGATTTTAAAGATCGATAAAAAGAAAACATTTAAATGACATAATTACTTGTAAAATAAATGCAACAAGTATTTTTTAAACTTTTTTTACAGGGTTTGGAAAAAAGTTGAGCAATAAAACAGAAAATAGGCTAAACAGTGAAGCAAACAGTAAAAACCAAAACAAACAAAAAATACTAAAAGAGAGCAAGAAGAGAAATCATCAAATGGAAAAAAGGAAAAAGAAAGATCATAAATTTCCCTGGGACTTTTGCAACAACATGTTTTCGATCGTATTCTACTCCTTAGCAAGCAAGCAAGCAAAAGCAAAAGCAAAAGCAAAAGCAAAAGAACCGGTGAACTTGTCTGATTTGCACTATAAAGCAGGTAGACTTCCTCCTCTTTAGCAGCAGCAGCAGCATCAGCATCAGCATCTTTTCGCTGATTCGGTTCATTCTGGGCGAACAATTAAACCGAGCAAAGCAAATAACATCGAGTCGGGAATTTTATTTTATGTGTTATTCGGCATGCTTATCTAAATAAACAGGCAATTCCGATATCCTTCGCAGGATATCCACGATGATTGAAAAGAGGCGTCTGATGTGCGATATAAGGAATTTCGTAAATCTCAGGACTTTATATACTATGATGATGAAGAAGAAGAAGAAGAAGCAAAGAAAAAAAAAATCAAATATCGCGCGCTTATCATTTTCAAAAAGGGCCGTTTCGAATTTCCGGTACCAATATTAAATTTATATTAGAGGGAGGAAAAAAGGATTCCAGCGTTTGGAATCGTGCGAAATTGGAGACCGATCGATTTTCAATGGCATATCAACATTAGGGGTATTTGAGGACCGTCTTCTTGCTCCTTATTGCTTGCTACACATCATTAATATTAGTCTCAAAGCAAAGACTTGAAGACTATTCACGTCAACGACAAAAAGCGATAAAGAGACACAGTTTAAGCAGCACGTGGACTTTATTCGTTTCGTACCACACGTGGTATTCGTGCCCTATACCAAATACCAATGGAAACAAGGGTTGTAACCCTTGCTTTTATAGTTTCATTCTTACAATAGAAACTTCTTTCATTATTTGTTTTTGCAGAAAAAAAAAGCAATTAAAAAAAAAAAATATTAGTAAAAAAAAGTAAGTAAAATAAAAAAATCTATAAAAAGCAAAATAGAAATGAATATTTTGCATAAGGTATAGAAGTGACTTTGACACCGTGGAGGCGAAGAGATTTCCACACAAGTCACGTACGGCGAATTGCGACGTGAGGGCTTGAATTACAAAAGCAAAACAATTTCTGGGCTCCAAATGCGGTATATTTAATTGCGCGTCGCTTATAGCTTTTGGTCATTGCCATTGCGTCCACCATCGCTCCAACTTAATGCATACCTAAATACATTTATGCATTCACTAATGCAGAAGGGACATTGTTGTCCGAAATAGGAAAAGTTGCTTGAATTTGAAACAAACAACAGGCACCTAGCACAAACTACTATAACCATTTGCTTTAGTGGATCTACACTAAACCACCCCTATTGTACTGTTTAATTAAATTAATTTATATCACTTGCTTTACCAATGTTTTTATTTTATTTTTATTTTAAACAAATAAAAAGCCTATTAGTTTTAGGAATTTTCTAAATAGATTTGCTTATAAATTTTAAATTTTTAATTTATAATTCAATAACAAAATTAGATTGACTTGAGGGGACGCAAAAAAATATTTACCAATTATTTGACATACGTGAAATAAATGTGTTTTGTTTGCAGATAGATAAGGGATGATTTGACGGAGGGGAAAGCGAAACGCAGCAGCACATCCCCCCATTTGGATTCGCCAATTTTACACATCAAAAGAAACAGTCAGCGCACACGAATGGTTTGTTTTTAACATTTTCAGGACGATGCTGGGATGCTGGGATGCCAAAAGCGAAACCAAGAGACAAAAAGCAAGGAATAAGTGAAAGAGGTGGGATGCACGCCACATTTATTTTCGGGGGTGGCTGAATGCAGCAGCAGCAGCAGCAGCAGCAGCATCAGCAGCAGCACTAGCAGTAACGGTAGCTAGTGAAAGACTTTCTTTCCAGAATATTGCATCGCGCATTTAGATGGCTAATACTGATAATGCGGACGGGCGGTGTGCTGCCGGAATTTGCAGTCATTTCTTCCCGGAGACCCTTTCAACGACACACTCTCTACGATCTCTTTTCCCGGACATTAGGCGATTGTACGTTCCATTTGCAACATCAATTGTAAACAGGTCGATATATCATCAAAAAGCAACCCCCATCCCAAAACCCTAAAAAGCTAATAAAAAATCGCTCTTTCTTTTCTAAAAACTATTGTTCCATTTTTAAATTCTTTAACAAAATTTAACTCTATTTTCATACTAAAACTACAGAAAATTATAATAAATCAATGAAAAGCTTTAAAGTGATTTAATTTAGCTCGAAAAATGTTCCACAGAAAAAAAGTACACATTCTTCAAAGAAAAATTAAATTAATGAAGGAAAAACAAAGTAAAGAAAAATATTACATTTTGATTTAAAAAGACATCCTGAGAATGAATGCCTGCGAGAAAATGACGGCCATTTATTACACACACTGACCTCTAATTATAGCCATCGCATCTGGTTTAGAGAGAAAAAATGAAGGGAACGCTGCAAACTATAACTTTTGGCAACCTTCCTACACACTTACTTACATGCACAGATTCACACATTAAAGGAGCGCTTCACAAAAAACCGCTTGTCTTTTTCTTTTTTTTTTGTATTTTTTTTTTTGTTTTTTTTTTTTAAAGAAAAAAGTAAAAACTACGTGCCAGTTGCAAAGACGATTCTATAATTAGTCGAAACAGCAAACGAAGGCCAAGGTTAATTAACAATACTCGTACCTGCATACATATGCATTCCGGTGACTCATACGGCAAACACTCAGTTTATCTGTATAATTAGCGAATATGTTCTCAAACAAACGAAAATTTAAAATTCATTACATTAGTTAAAAAAAAATAACTTATTTATTTATTAGTCACCCACTAAAACTAAATTTTTTCACCGCAAAAAAAAAATTGAAGAAAAAAAAAATCGGAAATTCAATAAGGAAATTACTTTTTATTGCTCGCAGGAAAAAAAATTATTCTTTAATGAGTTTTAAAGCCATTTGCTTGTGGGTAAACCAATTAGGAGATTAAATAAACGCTGAAAATTGGCATCGGCAGACGCTTTTCGAGCGTCTCGAGTGTTTATCGAGACAAAAAACGCAAGCAAATAAAATAAAATATACACACAAAATATTTGCGAAGAGAGCAAAAAGGGGGCAAAAAAGCACTTACCCCACGAACGAGACGCGCCAACAGTTGGACCTTATGGGAAATGTAGAGCTTCTTGTCCATCAGCACCAGGAACACTTTACCCCAAATGTTCTTGTAATTCCGCAGCCATATGTGCGTTAGAATTGGCGGCGGATCACCCTCTTGTAATTGCTGTAACCAAAAAAAAAAACAAAATTAATAAACAAAAATAAATAAAAATGAAAAAATACAAAACAAATATTTACAAAATTAAATTCGCTTCTGCTACTAGGTCTTTCAGACTTTTTCTGCTTAGGTAAATAATGTATGAGTAAAGAAAAAATGGCGCAGATAAATATTTTCGCTGACGTGTAAATAAACGGCCATCAAGGGAGGAAAAGGTTACGCGAATGCATAGTATGTATAAGCAAAAGCAAAAAAAAAAAAAGTAAAGAAGTATCGTCTTACCCGTCAGCCAGACGTGCACAAAGACAAACGAGTTGACTTAGTCTGGGCCGGAATCTTATTAAGTGGCGCATCGGGTAAGGATAAAATGGAAATTTGCAGCTAACAAAACGCGAAATGCACACGTCCGCACGAAACTGTAACTGACCTATCTATACCCTCTACTCGGCTGCTGCTCTTTTCCTTAGCGCAATGTCAGTGATTGCGGATTAAAAAAAATTCGCAAGATTTGCTGTTTTCAACTACTTTTGCAATTACTTACTTACTTACTGCTATAGAAACTACTCATTGTCTGCTCTCTTCTTGCCAGCAAAACAATATAAATCACAGAAATGTGTCATTTTCTTTTGTTTTTTAAATATCTCTTGTAATCAATTTAACGAAATTAATATTCATTATTTAATTTTTAAATTTGTGATTTGTGAAAAATGAAAAGCATGAAATTAAAAAATGAAAAATAAAAACAGTTTCTTACTTGTGTAGAATTTTTATTTAGGGCACCGCCGTTTTGGTCAATGTGCTGAGACGCATCAACCCCCGAAAGATGCTGCTGCAACGAAAAAGAAAAAAACTGCCTTTACAAATCGAAAAAAAAAAAAAAAACGAAAAAGCAATAACTTTAAGTGCCTATTTATCAGCTGTTATACTTATAGGCAATGAGCACGTTTCGATATACTACATTTAAATATTTCCGCGATTGCATTAGCAACGAATTCGCATTGTGTAGCGGCCCCGAAGGCGGCGGCAGCGGCAGCAGCAGCAGCAGCAGCATTGGCGGCGAAAAACTCTATATACGCCATCAATCATGTTTTTATACCGGGCGCTTTTAAGTGCTCTGATGCTTTCTTCTTCCAGCATCAGCAGTAGCAGCAGCAGCAACCACCGGAATGGAAAACATTATTCGTCGACAAATTAATGCGACGTTTCTGCCGATGTGACATTTCGCCTCCAGAATGCTGCTGCATTTATTATACATTGTGTCCCTCCCCAACCGCCCAAAGTATAACATTTTAACATTTTAGTTGAGGAGAAAAGTACCTTTTTTACTTTCATTTCTTATGACAAAAGTGCCATGTTAAGTGGAAACCGCCGAACTTTTTTTTTTTTTTTTTTTTTTTTTGTGAACATTTGTTCTTGATCTTGAGGGTTCTTCTTCCTATTCTTCTTCTGGCTACCTACATAAGAAATCGAACATCTTGTGCTAATGCTGCTTGGAAACACCATCAGAGAGAGCAAACTGGAACCCTTTGGCACACTTGGAGTCAATGCTCAATGCATGAAAGCGCTTTTTTGTGGCGTTCGTTTTTTTGGTGCCTTGTGCTTGCAGCAGCAGCAGCAGCTTATGCATATGCAATTCTGCACAATTTTACGTGTACCCTCTTACGCGCAGCGCACTTATTCGTTTCCAAAGACTCTCATGCATACATTTAAATAATAAATCCAATGGGAAGATCGTGTCAAAGAGGTAAAAAACGAATTACCTTAGGCGGATCCACTTAACAAGTTCCTACGACACTTTTTCACCATCCCCGATTCTTCGCTTTCATACAATGCAAGTACTCATACACTTGAACATTTTTTAATTTTAATTATTTTTAATAATATTTCATGAAAAAAGAATCCCCTTGAATTATTCAGTATAAATCAGCAGAGATTTCTCTGCTTTTAATAATAGAAATAACTGAAGAGACTGAAGAACAACAGGAGCTTAATCATCAAAATAAGAAAAAAACAAAGCTTTCATCATATCATTATATTATTAATTTCGAGTCAAAGACGTCAAAAACATTCGCACGCATTTACCGCGAATGCTAAAGCCCCTAGAAATAGCAAACAGCCCTCAAAGACAGACAGAGAGAGAGAAAAGTGATTCGAAGAGATTAATTAAAATTAATCAGGGCACGCAGGAAGTAACGCTTCCTATGTTCGTTCTTCAGCTGTTCGGTAGTTTCGCAATTCGCAGTTTTTCAAAGCCCCATCCACCATGCTGAAGGTATTCATTATCATGGTGCATGTTGCATGTGCATTTTACATTTTATCATTTCGTGGAATTTTCTTTTGTACATACGTATACATACCCAAACACATGTGCAATTTTCGCGTGCACAAAATTCGATACAATGTTGCACTACACTGCGTTTCATAATTGCACATAATTACATAAACTCATTATTAAGCGAACATTACTTTGTTGAAACAAGTGCACACTAATGACGGACTGCTAATGATCTGACTGAACATGACGCGACCCCTGTTGGCAAAATTCAGAAACCATATTCTAGCTAAATAGCAAACCGTCGTTAATAAGGAAACCTGCATATACCCGGTTTTGAAATGTTTCCTACAGAGGGCTCCACATATTTACTTTAAAACTTTCTAAACTTTTTCAAACCGTTTTAATGAATTTGCGCGCTTTTATCAATGAAATTAATGAATAAATCAACTACCCACTGATTTAAATACTTGAAAAAGTGCACTTAAAGCGAATGAATTCTCACCTGTACCTGTGGGTGATGGAAAAACTCGTATTTCCTGTACTCCTTGCGAAAGTAAAACTTGTATTCCGTGTCTTTCGAGTAGGTTTTAATATCTCTGTGGGCCGAGAGAACGTACTCGTGGTCTTCCAAGATCCGTTCTGCAAATAAAAAGGATTCTCATTAATAATGGCTCGTAAATTTTGCACTTGGCAATCTCTATTAGGACATAAAACATAAATTAAAGACACTTTAAAGGTTTAATGACTATAACTTAATTAGCTTGAGCTAAAATTACTTAAAAAAAAAGTGGAAAATTTGTTAAAATAGAGCACGAAAGAGGTCAAAAACTTTTCTAGAAGAAATATAAAGATAGAAGAAATGTAAAGAGCAGGTGCGGCAAAAGGGCATAAGTCACTTAATGAGAAGACGATTATCGTTAATGAAAAACGGCGCACTTTATGTCAAAGGTTAAATGGACACATATGGAGCAATGAGAGCAACGATAACGAATGCACTTGTCCTTAATAAGTGAAGGCGCAGTAATGGCGAACCAAGGGGGGACAAAAAAAAATCTGCCGATCTGCTGCGACATAAATGGATACAAAGTGTCTTCGTTCGGAACGCATTTAATCTATTTCGCGAAGACAAATAAATGCAAGGGGCAATGCAAAAGGCATTCTTTTGCTGGCTGCTGCTGCTGGCGCTTTCGATACGTGTCCCAAGTTCTTCTATCATCTATAAATGAAAGCATTCATACAGGGTATTTTTAAATTTTTATTAAAATCTTTTAACTTTCAAAGAAAAATTTAAATAAATTTTAAAAAGATTTTATATAGTTTTTTGTTTGTTTTTATAAACTGATTAATTTATTTTTAAATAAGAAGACCCAGTACATGCAAAAAAAAGCAGTTGAAACCGATGAAATGGGTTTGCACGACTCGTTTGCCAACATAATGTGCATTATCTAAATCCCGAATAAAATACATGCATTAACTGCAGCAGCAGCAGCAGCGGCACAGCAACAAAAGGATTTGCTATGTCACATCGAAACTGTTTCTCGAACTTAAATTTAGCACTGGCGAAATAATATTTAAATTACTCTTCTCTCGTACAGTGATGCTGACCTTCGTAACGCATTTTAAATTAAACACAACTATTATTTTTAGTATTAAAAATTAATTTATAAAGAAAATTAAAGTTTTTAATCAGAGGAAAATAGAAATAGAAAAAAGAAATAAGAACTTTGTGAAAAAAAAAAACTAAAAAAATACTATTAAAAAATTACTAAATGAAAAAAAAACTAAATTAAAATTACTTTAAAATATATAAATAAATAAATACATAGTGAAAACTGTTAATTCCAAACATTAAAATGATTTACGATGCTGCGATTAAAACATTATTAAACCTATATAAAATATACGTTATTAGTGAATTATTTTAATAACTGTTAATTATTTCATTTATAATGTGAAATAATTTTATAGGATTACTGATTACTGAAATTCAAAGCTCAAATATTATGATTTTATATTTCATATTTTATATTTTACTATTTATAATAAATTAATAAAATTTAATAACTTGAAAAAGAAATATAATTATTTTATTCGAATTAATAAAATACGAAAATAATTAAATTATTTATTCAAAGCAAGAAACTCATTAATCTCAACTTATTTAATCGCCAAACTACAGTCAACAAATTAGATTGGTTTGATGGTAGTCATGTAGTAGTCATTAAAAGAACGACCGGTGTCAACGACGGTGTCAATGCAATGAATCAATGAATCGATGAATTAATAAAGGAAAACCTATCATATCGAACCAACTGCGATCGAACTTCAAAGGAATTAATCGAAACTAATTAAAGGCTACTGTAACTAGTTGCTGCGCATCTAACTCCGGTGTCGACTACACGTGTAAAGACATTTATTGCTCATTGCCCATTGCAAATTAACCTTCTGAACACTTGGTAAAAAATTACCACCTTTCTACGCATAAAATAAATAATATTTTATAATTTCTAATAATTCTTCCTGCTTTTCTGGATCTTCTTTTATAATAATAAAAAAAATAATAATAATAATTTTCAAATACCCCATAAAATTAAACCTAATAAATAATAAAATTTAAAAAAACCTTTACATTTTGTATAAATGTTATGGTATCTGTTACAAATAAAGATACAAATTGAGATAGAGTAGTATCTAATTCAGTGGCAATGTATAATATAAATTATTTGCTAGTTTCGAAGCAGCACCACTTAGTACCTTAATAATAACAATATTGCCATTGACACTTTAATGGTTTAATTGATGTCGTCACGGGCTTCATATATAAACCATCCTATATGTACAGAAATGGAGACTGCATTAATCATTTATCATGATATAGGTTTTTGATTTAATTTACCGAAAGTTCAGTTGATGCTGATGGTGTTTATTATTACATTAAATATCGATTTTTCTTATTTAGATTAATTATTTTATTGGAAATGACCTTTTAAATTTAAAGAAATAATAATTTAAATGAAAATTAATAGATCCTATAATAAAGTAAGTGGTTTCATTGAGAATATAAATTAATAAAGAAAATTGAAGGGTAGCAACTTTTACTTAAAATTACAGTTATTTTCCGTCATGCAATATTTCCATTTTCCATTTAAATTTAAATGAATTTAATTTTCATGAAAATATAAAATATTTACGCTGCAAGCAAATAAACAATTCTGTTTTTACAATAGATATTTTTTTAATATTTTTTTTTGATGTTGTTTATTCATATTTATTAAATTTTAAAAATAAATTTTGTAGTTTTTTTTTTTTTGTAACTTTTTTTATGAGGTACCAGTCAAGGCGGCAAGTACGTTACGCGCTAACGTTAGAGGCGCCAACACTCGGTCTCGACGCGCTCGGGTTACAGTAAGTCATAGTCTGGTCACGCCAGTTGGTAACGTTGCGCTGCTGATGTTGTTGATAGCGTGAGCGCGTTACTATGTCGAACGGCGAGACCGGTAACGCCAGTGGTTAACGTTATTATTACCCTTTGAAGAAATCACTCAGTAAAAAATCATAAAATTTTTTAAACTTAAAAAAAATTTAAAGATACTTAAAACTAATCTAATTAACAAAAATTAAATGAAAAAACTATTAAGATCGATGCGTTAATTTTGATTTTATAAACAAATTACTGAGAGAACTTTTTGTTACTTTAATGTCTAATGACGAACGGTCAGAAAATAATTAATTACTTTTGAACTAATTAAGTTAAAGTAACAATTGTAGTATCATTTTAAAGACAATTTAACCAGCTATTTAAATAATTTACAAAAATTAAATTTTATAATTTATAATAACAAATGATTAAAATTTAAAAATTAAACCTTCGATAAACTATCAGAAAAATATTTATTTATATTTAAAATTTATTTAAAATGATCAATGTCATTTTATTAATCAATAATTTAGTGGAAAAAAAAATTAAAAATCAGTTAATTAATAGAATTTATAAACAAATTTGGACGTTTTATTATCACTTTATTGAATTGAATTGTCAGAAAAATAACTTTTGAACTAACAAACTTTAAAACTTTAATTTTGAAATAATATAAATTAAGAATCAAGTTAAAAACCCATCAAATTCTGCGTTCAATAATAAAAAATAATTACAGCCCTATTCACAAGGGAACAGGGAAAATATAACAGGATAGGGAATTTAGCTGACGTTGACATAAAACGGAACCATTGAGGCCAGAAGCAGGACGACGCAGAAGAGTGTACTATACGGAGTCAGAGCAGATGAATTCACTTAAGAAATGAAACAAAATAGCCGGAACCTGTACTTTAAATTTTACGATTGATCTTGACGTCGTAAATAATTTATTTGTTCGGTCGTTTGACCTTAGGAGCTAGCTAGCTAGCTAGCTATAGCCCGCCACTCTAAATATGAAAGAGTAATTTACCAATAGTGTTGTGTGTCTGCAGTATGTTAAAGTATAAAACTAACTGAACGAAATTGATTGAGAACAACTGAAACTAATTTAATAACGTTGCTTAGCTCTCTTGCTTTATTACGGACTACGGTGCCGCTCCGTTTATCCCCTTCGGGAAAGTTTCTATATGTACAGATAGTTTGTGCATTCTTGTGAAATCCGGATAGATAATTCATCTATCGGATATATTTTTCTCCATACAAACAACTCTTTACTTTTTTTCACTTTTTTTTTTCTAATATTTATCGACGTTGCATAATAAAAATAGAGCGCCATTTGCCCTGACCTAATATCCGGACGGCAGCGCAAAAAGAATATTGGAAAAAGAGAGCAGTTTAATAGTGCATTTCAGGCATTTTAGAAGAGAGGAGGAAGACCGCTAGGGAATTCTGCATGCACAGAATATTCACTTTAGCTGCATAGTAATACTCATCTACTATACGAGTAATATAATAATAAATAATAATAATGATAGGGCGTAAAAATCGAAATATAAATGCAAAAATAGGACGTGAAGTGTGCGATGGTGTATTAGCACTCACCTAGACCCAGATCCGTCCAGTGTTCGATAATACACCAGTTCATGCTCTTCGCGAGGCGGTTCTTCAGCGCCAGAAGTTGGCACAGATCGCTGGCACATAAATTCTGCTCCACCACAACCGACTGGTGACTGCCGTCGTCGTTGTAGAACTTTAGCGTTTCCTGCGAAATAATTTGTTAATGTTTGTTCCTTGCAAAATTTACTCGAACTACTATAGTAGTACAAAGTATACTTTTTATACAGGGAGAGCTTTTTCTCTCTTATTTTTTTTTTTCAATTTTAAGCCGCAAATTTTACTTTAAATGAAAACTTTTCTAATTAATTAAATTAATATTTTCTCTAAAGTTTTAGTGATAACTAAATAAATTAAAAAATATAAAATAAAAATAAAAATAATACAAAAAGTAACCCTTAAAATGTTCCAATTTAAGTAAAATCTCTGTACATTTTAAGGACCTTTTTAGCTTTTAATTTTATTAATTTTCTTTCTTAATTTCAATTTAAAAATAATAATCATTTAAAAAGAAACTTTCTGTAAGTTTTATATTATTGAGAAATTTCTTGAAAATGATAAATGTAAAAGTAATAATTAGAAATAAGGAAATAAGTGTAAAAAAAAGCCCTGTTAAATAAGCAAATTAAATGGAAATTAAACTTACTTCTTTTTCGTTGGTGGCATCCTTATCCTCCGGTCCGAAATTGAACTCGTGGAAATCCGAGTCGGAAGTGTCTCTGTCTTCGGGAATGGAACTGAGTTCGAGGAAGCCTTCTTCGCTGAGTCTCTCGTATCTGCTTCTTGCATCCCCGCAGATGCACTTGGTCCGAGGGAATTTGCACCAATCTGAAACAACACAATGCAATTAGTAAAACAAAAATACATTTTTTATTTATTTTAAGCAGTAAAAAATAATTAAAAAAATAAATTCATTTTACTTAAAAACATTTAAAAAAAATAATTGAACTATTATTATCAGTAATTAATTAGAAATAGAAAAAGAAAAATAATGACAAATGAATTAAAAATAGTCGACCTCCAGAAAAAAAAAAGTAACGTAATTGTTATTGATTCACCCACTTTTTAATTGAAACATAAAAATTGTAACAAATTCCTTTACGTAAACTCTTAGTGTGAGTAATGTGCAAAGTTGAAGTGATTCACACGTTTTATATGCAAAATATTTGCTTTAAATGCCAGCAAAAACAGCAAATTTTACGAATAAATTCACATACTTTGTTTCACATTACTTAATTTGTAGCTGATGATTTTAAAAATAAAAAATAAAAAACACTTTTAAAAACTTTTAAATATATAAAAATGATACGGTTTTTTTTTTTTTTTTTTACTTTGAGTAAAAATGCTCTTTACAAAGCTTGAATTTATTTACATCTTAAAAACCCTCTGGTAAAAACAACTCATTAAGCAGTTAAAAATAAATTTTAAAACATCATCGAAATCATTACTTATTTATCAACTAGAACACGGAAAGTAATTAATAATTCCGCGAATTGCCCGATGCCAATGGGGAAAAAGTTGTGCCAACGGAAACGTATCCAAAACAAATTCGCTATCTGAGAAAAGTTGCCAACAAAACGGATTGAAACTCGTTGCAGGAAAAAAAAAATGCAATGCGCACCAAGAGAGACCATTATGTGTACCTTTGTAATGCTGAACCATTGAACGCAACAGAAATAAATAAAGTGCAAACAGATTGAAAAACAAAGTGCTTTACTACTGCTTTACTATAACAAACAAAGCAAAAACTTTTCTAAAACAACGATAAACTATTGTCTCCTCTGCTAGTAACAAATTCATTGTCAAAAGCAACCCTTAAAACCATTTTTTTTTATTTAGTTTTTAAAATAAAACAAAACGATTTTAAATATTTAAAATGTTTTAAAAAATGATAAAGTATTAATTGAAATTAAATCTCAGTTTTCAGTAAATTTTTTAAGAGTTTAAAGTATTTTTTTTTTTTGAAAACTTTAAACAGTTAAAAATAAAATATTTAATTTAAAAACTTTAAAAAAGATTTTTTTCTGATAATTCTCTAGGGGTCTAGGGAAAACTGAGGAGGAAACCCACCCCTTTGCATATGTCATCTAATTGGACATTATTCATCTTTGCAGCGCCGACGACACAAGAGACGTGACACACGCGTTCCATAATATTATAAAATATAAGTTAGAGAGTAAGTAAACGTTGTTATAGTGACACTGTCATTAAACCACCCCTTATATTAAACTGCGAAGCGTATAATTTGAGGCGAAATTCGTCATACCTTCTACGCCGCCAACAAATTGAACGCCACCGTGGCTGACAACAATATTTCAAAGCAACTCTCGAGAAAGACTTGCTTTACTACTTTACTTTGTGTTCAACATTCAACAAATACAAACAAAATCCACTGACTGTTTCATTTTCAAGCAGCATGACGCAATTACTAATTAGAAATTACACTTTTAATAAGTTTATAAAACACATTTATTGATTTATTATTATATTTAATATTTATCACAAAATAAATAATTAAAAATTAAATGAAAATTAATAAAGAAGAAAACATTTAATAAAATTTTCTATAAAGAATTAATTCATAAATTCCCTTGTGTTATTAATGAATAATGATTAGTAATAAATTAAAAACCAATATATTTTCTTTAAAAAAACAAAAAGAAACAAAAAATAAAGTAGTGCATAGTATACTCGTAGACCGTAGAGGAAAGCAGCAAACTCCCCGAGGATATTTAAGGGCGACAATAAATAACGCGTCATAAGATTTGCGAGTGTTGTGTGCAGCTATTATGAGCTAGCTATGTGCTGCAGAGAAATAATGAAGTTATTCTCGAGACAACCACCAAGAGCTTTTATTTATGGTTCTCCACGTCTATTGCATTGATTTCACTGTGTAAAATACCCCAGTTTTATATTCTTTAATAATAATTATTTCTTTCAAATATTAATTTTAAATTTTAAATTCAAAATCAAAAAAACTATACAGTTTTCCAATAATTTTTAAGCAAATTTTAAAGATTTAATTCTCTTAATAATTCAACAAAAGAACAAAACAAAAAGAGTTTAAATAACAAATTTTAATGAAGAAGAAATTCTAAGAAGAAAAAAGGTGACGATAAATCAGCAGCAGGGTATTTATTTGCAGGAAACAAACAAAAGAATAAATTGTCATCCGAATGCAGCAGCAGTCGGCATGCATTGTGCATTGTGGGTGTATTGAGTGTCTCTGTCTATGGCTATTTCTTTTTGTGTCTGTGTATGGTATGGGTGAGTCCTGCAAAACAGTCCAGTCTAGTCTAAACACTAAATTCTCCGGCATCTTTGACAATATTTATGTCATCAATGGTATCACCGCAATGGTTCTCGGAAGGAACGTCCGGAATTCGCAATTTATTGCCGAATAAATGCAACAGGAACATTATGCTGATGGCAGAAGCAATTTTGCTACTTCTTTTTTCTTCAGTTTTGAATGAATTTTCTAATAAATTTATTTATTAAAAAACTCAAAATGAATTTCATTTTTTTCATTGCTTTAATAGTAATTAGAAAATCGTTTAATTATATAAAAAAGAAAAATAATTTTAATGATATTCTTTGCTTTAACACTTAGAAGTAATTTGAAAATTGATTTCTGTAATATTTTAAAAAGAAATTTAAAGTTTTTTAATACTTTTTCTTTGGTTAAAAAATAAAATGAAATGATAAAACTTTATTTTTGTTTAAAAAAAATTTATTTTTTATTTTTTCATTGCTTTAAAAGCAATTTAAAAATTTATTTCTAATATACAAAGAAAGAAAAAAGAAAAAAAATTTTTCTTTACATTTAAAATTATTAAAAATTTAATCATTAATTCAAAAAATAAAATTTATTTTCAGTATTTTCTTCGCTTTGGAAGTAATTGAAAATTAAATTTCCTCATTAAAAAGAAAAAGAAAATTAAGATTTTTTCCTCAACTTTTTAAAAGCAATTAAAAATTTCATTTCCTGATGAAAAAAAGAAAAATAAAAGAAAGATTTTTTCCTTGCATTTTAAAACTAATTAAAAATTTCATTTCCAGAAACTAAAATAATATAAAAATATACATTAAAAAATTAACTTTACAGTTAATTAATTTAATTGCTATAAAAACATCTTTCTTTTAATTTAAAGAAAAACAAATTGTGCCAAAAACTTCTTTAAAAAAAAACCTCACTGAAAAAAAATACAAATGAATTTTAATCCAAACACAAATTGTAAGAATAATAAAAGCGGAGCAAGAGCAAGAACAAGAAAGCACTTTCCATGGAATTTCTAAATAGTAGGGCAAACAATGACACAAACAACGTACTACCATAGTATATAGTGCGCACACATTTGAAAATTTTCTTCGCAGACACCTTGACCCACATTATGCAATTGCTGCGCAGCAGAATATGCATCGGATACACCCGCCGCCCGACACGCGATTGATTGCATTTATCATTTTTGATTAATTATACTTTGCGCGACGTACATTTCAGTGGCGAACAATATATCATGGCGGCGCGGCGCATTTTATATTCCTCTCTATTCCCCCGGTGTATTTCTCAATGGTTGTTTGCTTGCTTGCTTGCGTGCAACAAATATCTGCGTACATTTTCAATAACACCTTTTATATAAATTACAATTAATTTTTTTTTACTACTAAAGAAATTCCAAAGTCAATTAATTTCACGTTTTTACTTTTTTTTTTTTTAAGAGTAAAACGCGAACAACGGATAACATTGTGGGGGCAGCTGGCAGCAGTCTAAACTCTAAAAGGAAAAGTTAAGCGGCAAAAAAAAGGTGTAACAAATAGAGATCAACTTTCTTTTCATCAATAAAATAACAACAAAAAGAAACATAGAATTAAAGATGTAATAGAACAGATTAGTGAAAGTGTGCAAAATGTTGCTTATTTATTTTTTATTTATTTTCTTTTCAACTTTACTTTTCGCTACGAGTAGATTGAAAATTACAAAATTACAAAACAATCGACTAGAGTTGTAAAATGAACAATTTCGCGGTTTTGTGCAATATTGCGCAATTGATTTTCCAGGATGCTGGTAAATTTCAATTTTCCTGATAAATTTCTTTAATTTTAAATTTTATCTTTAAAATAAAAATAAATCAATTTAAAGTATAAAAAATTGAAAATTTTTCAATTAAAAGGGGTAACCTTTAGCACTCCTTATTTAATATTAGAATTAGATAATTACAATGAAGAATAAAAAGTGTAAATTTGCAAAAAAAGTACGTCCTTTAAGTATACTATAAGTTCTATATAATTACTGCAGTGTTAAGGATAACATTTAGATCAAGGACTCTAAACAATGCGTGAATTTCAATGGGCACAAATTGAAAATTTTCTTTAACAAAATTTTAAAAATTCACTTCAAATCATTACTAAAAAAAGCTAAAAAGAAAAATGATACATATTCTGAATAATGAATAACTTATTTCTTAACGTAAAAAATAAAAATAAAATATAAAAAAGGAATAAAATTGATTTATAGGACGATAAAACTTCCCTTAAAGGATAAATTCGTTGCATCCTGTATCAAATTTTTAGTATTTTACACACATGAAAAAAAAAGAGGTGGCCTAAAACCGTTAACCGTTTTATTTTTTCTCTTTCGATGTGTGCTGCGTGCTGTGTACTGTGTGTAATAAAAGATGATGCAACATTTTTACTTTTAACGGCATTCAGAGTTCATTCACAACTTAATTTAGGCTATTCAACGTAGTACCGAATACGGCGTAGTAAAGTAAAACTCATTTTTCTCAGACACTGAAAGCGCTCATTAAACATTACATAAGATTATCATTTAATAAATAAATAAAAAAATTAAAAAATTTTAATAAAAAAAATTAATTAAAAAATAAACAAACAAAAAAAAGCTAAAAAAAAAGAAACAAATAAAATAAAAATAAAATAAGAAACAAAGAAAAAAATTAATTTAAAAAACAAGAAACTGCTGGGATATTGGAAGAAAATCACCGTTTTCCGACTTTCATTTCGTCATCAGAGTCGGAGATTTCTAGTAATTACCATCGAATCAAACCATTAACAACAAACGATGACTTTTTAATTATCAGATTTCCCTTCTATTTTTTACTCTTTATCTTTTCTTTGCCTTTTTATCTTTGTAATAAGTCGCGAAAAACATTCTTTTAAACTTCCAAAGACTAAACAAAGCGTAATTACAGCTTCGAATTACAGTAAAACAATCAATCAAGGAAACCCAATAAAATAAGCGCAGTATTATTGCAATTGACTCTTTAACTTTAATGTCGTTAATTTCTATTATCTATTAAATTAGCAATCATCAGCTTTAGCAGTTTGAAACATTGTTATTGTTGCTGTTGTTGTTGTGGTAGTTTAAGTGGGCTTTATGTAATTTGGATTTGGAGCACAGTTGGATTTTTTGGCACATAGTGACCCACTAAGCGAGGTTAAACATTTCACGTGTCGGCTAATTTAACTCTTTGGTGTGTTATTGCAGATTCTTCAATTTAAACAAGCGGCCAAATGCATTTTGAAATACATTTACCTACTGCGAGAATACGTTTCATCTGCTGTCGCGCTATAAATATAATAATGCAGTTCCTATTTTGTTGCAATAAAGTGCATGAAAACAATTTTCATGGTCGTTGGGCTTGTGGAAATTTCAATGAGAAATTATACACCATTTGCATTGGCTATAATTATTTATTTATTTATTATTGAGTCCTTAGAATAGTTTGCTGTAGGAAAAAGGGCGCAATTAGCAATTTAAAAATCTGCAACTTGTAAATTTTAATTTTTAAGTAATTTATTTTTATTAGCTTATTAAAAAAATTAAAATTATTTTTTATGATTTAATAAAGTAAAATTGTTACTTTTTAAGTAAAATTTTAATTAATAAAAATTAATAAAAAAACCTTTTTTTTTAATTTTCTTAGATATAATCAGCAAGTATTTAATTTAATAGAAATTTTCACTGCTTTTTTCTCCTTTAAAAACAATTTCATTATTTTACAATAATAAAAATAAATATCCAACGGAATAAAAATGGTATAATTCATTGCTATTATTTTCTTATCAATCAAATATTACATCATATAAGAGAAAAGAGAATCTTAGACACGCCATTCTGCGATTCTTCTTGCGCAATTCGAGCAGCAGTCCAAGTAAATTAAACATCATATCTAATGGTTTTCGCGAAAGCCCAACCTTATTTCTACCGCATCCGGTTCGGCGAAAAAAACCACGAAATACTCATTGGAAAGAGAAAACAAAAACAAAAAACAGAAACGTCGCAATGTATATATACAAATTACAAATTACGTAGAATCCGTCACCACTAACACAGATAACTGTTACAGAGAAATTTATAATTACAATTGCCTTGAACCCTTATCGAATATCGAATATCGAGAATTTTAATATACTCTGCTAACTGCAGCACAACAATCAATCACTGTACTAAATGAAATAATGAAATAAATGTATTAAAAGAGAAAGTGCGAAATTCCACAAACTGTCTAATATATCTGCACTCAAAAAAAAATAATCTATATTTGCAAATTGATTTTTTGTGGGTTTTATCTGTTGAAATGATAAGAAGAAATTCGTGGAAAACCTATAGGGCTAAATCACTTGTTTGCTTTGTTATTTTTATATGATTAATATTTGTTGCACTTTAGCATTTATTTATTTATCTACAAAAAAAATTTTTTTAATTAAATTTGACTAATTATTAACAAAGAAATAAATTTTAATTATTTTTAACGGATACTGGAAATTACAGTTGGCAAAAACGTTCAAAGTTTGAGGACGATCAATGAATGTAATTGTATTTAATTTATGGTTAATAAAAAAGATAATATTATCATAAAATAATAAATTAAGCCATTTAATATTTAAAGCGCAGTTTCTTGGACTTATTTTTAGAAATTAAAATTTTCTTAAAGATCTTACATTTTATCATTTAATAAATAAATAAACTCTTTGAACTCTTTAAATATTAATATTTAATAAATTATTAAATTTAAATATTTAAACTATTTAAAAAAAATTAATTGATTGATTAAAACACTGGTAAAACAAAATCCAAAATAAAGAAAATTAAAAAAAAAATTAAAACATCATAAGAAAAGTAATGATCATCATAAGATTAAATTAAAAAGAAAATCTAATAAGCTCTTCAGCAAGCCAATAATTACAACTTTTCGCTTAAAAAAAAATCTGCCTGAACGGAAATTACAGTACTGGAATTCCATAAATTCTTTCATTAATACCCTTGCATCTCGCATCTATGAATGCTGAATGCATTTTGCTGCATATGCTTTTTCTCTTTTCTTTCTCTTTCTCTCTGCCTCTCCCTGTCTTCCACTACATACATATTTCTTTTCAATGTGTATAATGAACGGTACCCACTACTGTGCAAATTGCAATTGCAATTTCAACTGCAACTGCAGTCTGCAGTCTGCCTGCCCCAAAGAAACCCAACGAATTTTTATCACATACCACTCGTATAACATTACATAGGTGGTTCTAACGCGCCTTCTCGCATATATATCTATCTGTCTCTTTGGTTACTTTGTACGAGTATGTACTCGTAGTATATATGTAAAGTATGAATATACAGCTAGTATCTTATCGGCACTTTACACGTACACACCATATCCTGTTTGCGTAATAAAATTATTGGAAATTGATGCAGAACTGTCGGCCGACTCTTTCACTCTTTTACTCTTTTATCTTAGTTGATTATCTGTTTTTTTATATTTCTTTTTACATGAAAAACATTATTTTTTCATTTACAAATTAATTCAATTTGCAATTTTTTTTTAAATTTTTTTAAGAAGGTTTATAGCTTTAGCAAAAAAAAAACGTTTAAATATTAAAAAAAAAAAATCAAAAATAAATTTAAAATGAAAATAATTAAACATTTTAATTAATTAAACAAAGTAACATCCTGTATAGGGAACCAGCTACGGTGAATCATAAGGAATGCTCTATAAATACTTCGAAAAACATTTATAAATCGCTATTTCCGCTGCAGCAAACGCTCAAAATCTGTCTATACAGTATAATTGCCATGTCTTTTCACGCGAATTAGAGACTCATTGTTTTTTTTTTTACTCAGTTTTAACTATTTATTTTTATTTTATTTTAATTTTTTTTTTATTGATTTTTTTTCCAACTGAATTTAAAAACTTTTAGATTCGTTTCGTTTTCGTTTTCATTTTCATTTGTAAGTGAGTGAGTTAGTAAATACGTGCAAAATGTTTACCTGCTATGGCAGCAACACCTATCCATTTAGAATTTCTTATTTCTTTCGTTTTTTTTTTTTTTTTGTATTTTAGTTTTTAACTTGTTTTCCGACGGAATAGCTGCTGTGCTCTTTTAGCATTTAAATGAGCCGACTTTGATGTCTGTGCTGTGTCTCCACATATATAACATTTAAATTTAAAGCTGAAGAAACCCATTTAAATTATTGTTTTCTCGTAAAGATCGCTCTTTTGCAAATAAAAAAAAAATTAAGCGTTAAGAAATTGTTAAGCTTTCGCAATTAACCTGAAATAAAATTTTTAATGGAGACATTTACTATTTACATTAAAGGTTTACTTACGTTATGAAAACTTTTGCGCGTTTCGGTGGAATTTTATTTTTATTTTTAAATGCCAGTTTTAATTATTTCTTTTAAAAGTTTTCAATACTTTTTTTTAAATGTCAGTTTTTATTATTTATTTATTTATTTATTTTTATTGCCCGCTACGGGACAAAGGGCTATCGACCGATTTGGTCTTTCAGCCAAACGAGGTACATAATTGTATTGTGGTTGAGATTGTGAAGGTAC